>JANHFL010003388.1:42234-52572 GCA_032468155.1 Oxyrhabdium leporinum
CTCTCTCTCTCTCTCTCTCTCTCTCTCTCTCTCTCACACACACACACACACACACACACACACACACACCACACACAGCAACCAAAGCACAAGGTTGTAATTGGCTTCCACTTAAATTATTTGGTTAACATGGGCAAAGGATCTGTTATTGGAAATGAAGTACACCGTGGAGCATTTTTAGCTCAGGTTTCAGTAGAGTTGACTTCACAGTTTACCTCGCCTGTGAGAACAAGAGGTGGCACACAGGCTCCTTAGTCCGTTAATGGAAAGAAACATTGAGAGAACGAGTTCATTGGATTTCTCCCACGGAAACAGAAACATTCTTATCAGTTTCTTTAGGTGGGCAAGTAGAATTGACAACAGCAGGAACCTGGTATCATTATTTGTATTCTTCCTTCCTTGATTTTGCTGTATTTTCAAGTGACTTCTCCTCCTTTCCCTTGAATCATAATCATAGAGGTTTCACTAGCCCCAGAGTTGTTTAGCTTTAAATAGCCTTTTCCAAGAGTTTTTTTTAATTTAATTAGAGGGAGGGTCCTCTGAGTGAGATGGTGTTTATCTGTTGAAGTATTGTTGTTCCCTGATTATCTGTTTTATTGCTTCTCGGGTTTCCATTTGAAATGTCTTATTTTCCATCTCTCTCTCTGTAAATAAGGGAAACCTTCATGAATTCATGACTTGTTCATGACTAGAGATGAGTGATTCTTTTTTTCTCAGATTGAGTTGGCTCAGATTGCATGTGTGCTTACGCACTAATGCTTTGCGAATCTATTTGACCACGTTTTATCAAAGGATATGAAAAATAAAGTTTGATACCTTTGAACAGTCAAAAAAGAAAGTTTGATAACTTTGAGCAGTTGAAGCTAAACTGCCTCTTCTAGGTGAGATTGGCATCATATAAATGTAACAAAGAAACAAACAAATAACCCATCCCTGTACAAGTTGTTTTTAAGGGGGAATTTCCCATCCAAATATTGCTATCTCCAGATTTATCAGATCAATTATTTAGGAGAAGGAGTGGCAGAGCGTGGGGGAAGAGTCAAAAGTGGAATCAGCCTAAAATCATTGTGTTCCCACAAGCAATCTAAGTCCAACCCTTCTTGAATGCTGTTAGCCTTTCTCTAGTGCCAAAATAGTGCTGGTAGTTGACTATATTCCTCTTAATAGGCATGAGCAATAAGTCAGTTTAATTGGAACAATATGTGGCCCTGGTCTTTTGTGCCTGAGATATATTATCCTAGTCCCCCTCCCCCAGTCTCCTCTTCAAAAAAATAGGGACAATATAATCATTCACTGGAGAATATACAGTGAGAGCTTCAGCTATGTAGCAGCATCTATGAAACCTTGGCTGATCTCAATGGTTTTCACCATGTGAAGTTATTTCTTAGTCATAAGGGCAATATAACATGGAGTCAGTGAGGAAGAGGAACCATCTCATCTCAATGGGTCTAACATTCCACATTCACACCAGTGGAAAAGGCCTGCTGTAGACCTAAGGAATTATAATGGCAGGGGTCAAGGTGAAGAGGGTGTCTCCCCCCCCACTGGGGAGCACTACCACCAGAATGTGAGGTCTCCTGTGGATGATGGCTCATCCATGTCTTCCTCAGAGGCCTCGGGGGAGAATGAGAGTATTCCTGGAACATCCGGTATTGCTGATCCTGAGCTGCTGGCAGAACATGCCTCGGCTGGAGAGAGCTCGCAGGCCAATGAGGAAGAGGGGGAGGAGCTGACGGTCTTGGAGGATGCAAGAGTACGCAGGGCAGAGATGCGGAGATCTGCCAGATTGATGGGGAAAAGGCCCCGCCCTTCTTAATGGGTTGCACCAGGAGAGGCTATTTAGCACGGCAGGCAGAGGGAGGTGTTGCTGGAAGCAACATGTGTGTGTGTCGTGGCCAGATGGTTGTTTGTGTTTCTGGAACTCTGCAGCTCATGGATTTAATTCAGTTGTGGAGAGCATTTATGTTCATGCTTGGAGCAGCCGGTTATCTGTTGGTTGGACTAATTGGCCATTGCCTGGAAGATTAGTCTGGAGCTTGTTCATGGCTGGCTTCGATGAAAGCAAACTCCTGGCTTGGACTATTCCTGTGACTTCTCCTTGCAAGCCCTGAAACCTGGACCACCGGACGTGTTGACAAACCTCAGTGGAGGCCCCTAACCTCAAAAGGGATTTTGAGCTGTTTGTTTTTGGAACCTATCCAGGCAAAACCTTTATTTTCAAGACTGTCTTGATTTGGCTGTAAGTTTGTTTTGCTTTTGGTTATCTATTTGTTCACTGTTGAGGGAACAGACTGAATAAAGCTGTCTACACAAACCCTGATGTGTGGGTGAGTGGAGGAAGCACACAGAGGTGAAAACTGCTCACACCCTTTTTGACCTTCCAGAAGGGTATTAAAACTTGGATTTGCCAGTTGGCCTGGAGCTGCAAGCTTACCACTAGAGGTGGTTGACAGGATAAGAAGACCTCATTCCTATGCCTTCTGTCTCCTTGGTTCTGGTTTTGTTTTTGTTTTGTTTTTTTTGAATAGTTCTAAAATTTCCCATAGTTGTAAAAATTAGAATAGGAGATCTGTATCTATTTTCCATTTTCTCAAATGCAAAGTTTCTGAATATTAAAGGACCATCTTTGGTGTACAATTGAAGTGTCAAGACAGTGAAGGCTCATCTAATGGGGCATTTCCATCTATTAAAAATATATGGAATAGAAAAAAACAGCATATCAGCACTATTTGGTTCCTGGGTCTCCAACAACATTTTGAGAAGGTATTATCCAAGTTTCTTGCTTTGTTTCTTGTATCCTTTCACAAAATGCCAGTTTTGATTCCCCTCTTCAAGCTTAAAACAGATGTATTTTTTCTCTGTGCCTGGTTTTGTAGTTCACACCTTAAATAATACATTCTGTAATATGTGAAGCATACTAGATTCTCATTATATCAAAAGTTACAGCCTTTTTCCTTCAAATTTTGGCTTCATTGAAACCTCCAGGTCAATTCCTTTGCATGCTACAAAAGTAGTTTGCTGTTGCTTAATTCCAGGATGTCCTAACAGCTTTTCACTGTAGCTTATTGTAGGAATGCAGTTTTATGCTCCTATCAGAGTACAAAGCAGGTCTCCCCCATTAACCAGTCAAGGTCATCCAAATGCTATCATTTGTTTTGACCCATGAAATTATATCTCTGCTGAATCCCTCTAGCTTTTTCAGACTTCACTAGAAACAATTGCATTTATAATTAATCAAACACAAATGTCTTTGGTTTGTTTGTTTGAAAAAAAACAAACAAACAAGGTTTTTTCCCACCTCATTTCTACAGAGATTTTAAAATGTAAAAAAAAAAAAAAAGAGAGAGCAAAAACCGATGATTGTGGCTTGTATGAAACCCTCACAATTAATGTGGCTAGAAGGAATTTTATTAGTCTTACACAATGCTTAATTAGCTTGTATAATTCCCTTTCACAAATTAAAACCAAAGAAGTGCGGGTTTTTGCAATGAAATAATTATTTAAAACAATAGGGAGAATATCCATGCTGTGCTTACATGAATCATACACAGCGGTCCAAAGAACATAGCACATTAGCCTTTAATTTTGTTTTTTTCCCCCTCCCTCTCTTGAAATTCAGTGTACTTATGTCTATAATTCTATGGGACAGAAAGACTATGCCCAAGATTTTATTCTTAATGACCTGTTATTTTTTGAAGCTAGAGAAGAGTCTCAACCAGGGCAGAGAATTCAGCAATTAGATTATTCTTCTAAATAGTTACACATTCCTTGTTCTTGAAAAAGTCCAACCAAATATAATCTTGGAAGATCTATCTGCTGATTAGATGAGTGTGTACAAAGCCCTCATTTCTGTGGACCAGTTTGAGGCTACCACATGCTCTCTTGTCACAATGGTCTACTAAACCATGTACAATTAGTTTTGTTTATTTTTTTTTCCTAACCATCAGTTTTGGCAACTCCTGGACAAACTCTTCTGTATTATGAGTAGAGTCAGACCTGACTGAGAAGTTTAATGAGAAAAGCCAGGAAACATCAGATATGTAGGCAAGACTGATAGTTTATAAGAACTATCCTTGCAGTTCCAAGATGCATCAAGAACCTCCCTTACAGCCAGGCAGATTTGGTTTCTGTGGAAGCCAACCTTGGTATTATTTCCTTAATTTCTGACTCAAGTGGATTTTTTTTCCCTCTCCTCTGAGTAGGCTTGACTGGTTCTCAGAGACCATATTAAATCCTCCAGGCTAATGAGAGCTCTTAGCAAACTTCAGTTTGAGACCTCTCCTCTGCCCATTAGGGTTTGAAAATGTCACGAGATCACCTTCGTCTATAACATTTTTAAAAAAGTAACACTGGTTAAAAGCACTAATCCTTATGTATCACTTTTTTTCTATCTGAGTCTGACTGATGTATTTTCCAGGTTGACCTATTTTGTATCTCTGGTTATCTTATTCATCCCACTCACAACTGGAGATTAGAGCCAGTCTTAACGATTTACACTGTTTTTTCCCTGTTATCGTCTTAACAATAAATCTAGGGTGTGAGTTTCCATTTCAGCCCTAAAGTCCATAAAAGTTTACTGTTGTCTCAAGTAAACAACATGGATTTTTCTAAGGAGTTACCAGAAAGCACACTAAAGGAGAAAGACATAGCAAGCCAAAATAATTAAAGGCACAAGAAAAGAAATGTAGTTAAATCTATACCTTATCATAGATTTATACATTTAATAATGTATAATTTTATAATACTATATAGCAACCCAATAACAAGTCTGAAGTTCTGAGAAAATCAAGATATAACATCAAAATCCATTTGATATTATATACTTTCTTACAGGAACTGCTTTTCTGCTGCAACTTGGGAATTTCCGTTAACACTAAGTATACTGTATTATTGTTGCTCTGTGCTATCTTTATAACATATTATGCTAGAAGAATCAGTATCGATTTTGCAAACTGGCAAATCTTTAATGTAAAAAAAAATCTACAAATTATCTAACACATCTTGCTTGATTCATGCAATTATACTTTGGCGAGTGCATAAACTGAGAAAGTTTGGAGTACAAAGGCGATAGTGAATTTTCATTAAGCATAAAGGAGGAATTCTCCCATCAAGATTCTTGTCTCAAGCAGGAATTTAATAGGTAGACACTGAATAGAAGTCAAAAAAGAATGACTTTTCTGTACTCTTTCAAACCTGAGGAGGTGTGAGTTGCAAATAAGCAGGCCAAAAAGGGGAATTGTATCATGTTAGAGTATTTAGCATAGTTTGTTTTACTAAGCAGCATGGTGGCCTAGTGTTGAAGATGCTCGCCTCTCACTCAGAAAGTTGAGAGTTCAACCCTAAGTAGCAGCAGATGTTTTTCTCTTAGGTGAAAATTAAAACAAAAAAAACATATTTGTGAACTCCACAGGGTGTCAGGAAAGTCATCCGGCCAGTAAATACTCAGGCCAGTAAATACTCAGCTCCGTCCAGTCATCTTGACTCTACCCTGATTATGGGATTACAAGGTCATAAAAGGGAATTCTGTTTTACTAAGGACCTGTTCTAATTAATCACTGCAATTTACTTTAGCCTGGTTAGTATTTAAGATAGGAGATCACCATGAATTCCAGCCAATGAATTAGATTGCAAAGTTGAAAAATATAAACATGCTTAGAAGACAATAATGGCAAAGTATGTCCATATTATTATAAATAATACACAGGACTGAATCCATAGAGTCATCAGAAGACTATATCTACAAACAATAATAGCTTCTAGAAACAATAGCTTGTTCTTGAGTAGAATAGTGTCAAAACGGGAATGAGAGAATTATCAACAATAATAACTTTATTTTTCTCCAAAGGTACACCAATATGAGAACAATAAACCAATAGAATGGTTTGTCTTCAGAAGTTGTGAGTGCTCTATCACTGGAGCCTTTTAAAGGGAGACTGGAGAGACATTTGTCTGAAATGGTATAGGGTCTCCTGCTTGAGCAGGGGTTGGACTAGAAAATCTCCAAGGCTCCTTCCAACTCTGTTATTCTGTTATTAAATATAATTATTAGCTTGACATTGGTATATCTAGATGCTGGCTGGGAGATAGCATAGGACATTACTGCAATGTTTACTTATACCTATGGACTACCAATGGAAAATACTTCACCTATTAAAAATACAACAACTATTTTAGGCACACCTTGATTAAAATTCACAAGGGTCATGAAAAGAACCTGATGAAATCTTTGGGGGCTGAATTCACAGATGCTTAATTTGTCACCCCCAATTTATCATTAATTAAAGTGTAAATATATACCTAGGAGTGGTAGAAAAACACAACAAAGCCCAATTATTAATGTAAGCAGCACAGTGTAAAGTATTTATCAAGTTTTTTTAAAATACATTATGCTGAAATATTGTAACAATCTGTTTATTAATTGGAAATACACATTTTGCTACACTTTTCAGATTAGGGACTTGTTTTGAATTATATTTAGGAAATTACAAGTACATTTGGCAATTCTGTCCTTTTTTTTCCCGCAGCAACCAGATGTATTTACCTGTTCAACATCTGCCTCTGTTTTTGTTTGTATTGTTTTGCACTTAAGTGGAGCTAATTTATATTTAAAATATTATAATCTGTAAGATTTTGAAAAGAAAGAGAGGGTGGGTTGGTGGGTGGGTGAGATAAAATGTTTTCAGTGATTAGTTTCTTCCCTCTGAACTAATGTTCAATATATATTTTAAACTCTAATTAAATTAAACTGTAAGAGTTGAAAGCAGACCAAGTAAATCCAGACCATATTTGGATGGAACAGATAAAAATGTGCTTAGCTTTCTCCCTTTAAAATCAATAGCACTTACCAAATAAGTTAGCTGTATCGCATCCACGTTTTTTTTTTAATATTATGATTTGATTTGCATATTCCATTTGCTTTCTGAATTAACCATTTTGTTGGATCCTCACAGCATATAGAACTATAAATCACTCACCTAAATGGGTTACAGCAGGGCTGTCAAACTCTCGGCCCGTGGCACGGATGTGTCATGTGCTGGCCACGCCCATGCCCGGTTTAGCTAAGGGGAATAAAGTCCTGATACGTCATATGATAATGCCATGATGCCATGAGTTTGATACCCCTGGGCTACACAATGCATACATGTGTTGTGGAACATGGAACATACCGTGCATCTGCCAAGGAGTATGAAATGCTGTTACCTTCCCACCGAAGTGGTACCTATTTATCTACTTGCATTTGCATGCTTTCAAACTGCTAGGTGGGCAGGAGCTGAAGCAAGGAATGGGAGTTCACCCAATTGGGCAGTGCTCAGGTCTCAAACCTGAGCTGTCAGCTTTCCAGCTGACAAGCTCAGCATCTTTAACACTGAGCTATCATGGCCTTTGTCTAGAAATTCTCAGTCATCCAGGTAACGGTTGTCCCAAAGGTGCTTTATTTTTCAAGAGGCAACTGGACTTTCTAGTTTTTCTTTGAAATCATTTTGCTTCAGAGCTGAAGGAGCTTCTTGGATGAGAAGCAAAACATCTTCAAAGAAAAACCAGAAAGTCCAGTTGTCTCTTGAGGGAAAAAAAAAAAGCACTTTGGGACATCATGCCCCTTGTTTGCTTGCTTATGTGCCATCAAGCCATGTCCAACTCTTAACAACTACAGAAATAGATTTTCCACATGATAATCTGCTCCTCATCTGGTCTTTCAGGTCTTCCTAACTAATCAAAGAGAGAAGCAACCTGGAATTAAGGAGAAACTTCCTAACAGTGAGGACAATTCACCAGTGGAACAACTTGCCTTCAGAAATCATGGGCGCTTCATTACTAGAGGTTTTTAAGAAGAGACTGGACAGCCACTTGTCTGAAATATTATAAGGTCTCCTGCCAGAGCAGGGGGCTGGACTAGAAGACCTCCAAGGTCCCTTGCAGCTCTATTCTATTCTAATTCCAATGGCGTACCCATCACTACCATCACTGAATCCATCCACCTTGATGCTAGCCCTCTTCTTCTCTTTCCTCCATCTTTCCCAACATCACATTCTTCTCCAGAAAGCTAGCTCTTCATATAATGTGTCCAAGGCAGGATAATTTGAGTCTGAAATAGTAATATAATTGTTTAGCACAAAATTTAAAACCGTGGCTGCATGTTTTGACTGCAGTTTTCAAGAGACCATCAAAGATAGTTGAAAATTGCTTTTTTTTCACGTTTAAAACTTAAATGGAAAAAATTATTATTAAAATAATATTGTTGGGCATGAGAACAGTTTCTAAATTCTCGGGAAACTTAGCTGCACACATTGGAGCCTTAGAAACTCATTAGTTCCTTTACTGAGGAGAAGCTAGAAGCCATAGATGTGAATAGATTCTTTAAAACACTCTTCCCTACTTTTTAAAGGCATCATTTTAGACCTACAAGGAAGCCTGGCAAAAATTGGATTGCATTAATGAAAGAGAGAGACCTCTCTCCAAAGGACCTTCAGAGCATTTTAATCATTTTAAAAACATGCATCACCCTAAAACACAAAGACGTAAAGCTTCCACAGAAAGAGAGAGTGATAGAGTGTTCCTTGAGTATTCTTGATTGAATGAGGATTAGAAGCAGAAAATCCCTGCCTGTAACACAACAATCCAAATAAAAACTATTTCCTCCTTGGGTTCTTTTTTTTTCTGAAAGAACAGTGCAGAATAGGATAGAGAAGGTTTATGAATGAATATGTGTGAAAGTGATGTAATCTGGAAATGAAATGATTAGACCAGCCCTTCATTTATTATTTATTTCTATGAGTTAATCTTTAATTTTGCTTCTCACATTATAACAGAACTGAAACTACCCAAATAGTCATAGCTAATGCTTATTGCTGGCGTAGGAAAAAGAATCATGGAGAAAATTAGAAGCTATCGTAGATCTTGGCATAGATCCAGGGTTAATTATATCCTGATTAATGAAAATCCTGTTGATTGAACCAGACCTTCCCTAAGTCTGGATCCATCATACTTTAGCTCTGGAAATAAGATTGTAGGCTGGGAACATTTACAGAATTATCCAGAAAGTGATTTGGATTTAAAAGGCGTACAACATCTCTGCTGTCCACTAAAAAGAAAGCCACTTTTTTTTCTGCTCCAGATTTCTATTTAAGACTAACAAAGCTGTTCTGTTGTAGAAAGTCAAACTCTTTAAAGCAGCAACTCTTTTTCCCACACATTCATGTAGAAGTTTGGAAAAGGATTTTGTTGCTTTACTCATCAGCGTATTGCATTTATACAGACATGCACATACATAAACACCCCCCCACACACAAATCCAACACACTGTAGGCAGAAAACAGTTCTTATCTCATTAATCCCATCCCACCTTAAATATATCTGCTTTCTGCTTCTTTAACGACTTCAGCATGAAAATGTCGATATAATGTTTAGAAATAATTGGTTCTCTGAAAACCTGTTACTCTAGAAGAGTTTGTGTAATTCAAATGCTCAGGACCACTTTATGTCAAAATTTAATTATGATGGTAAAAGAGACATCTTGGTTTTTCTATACTAGGTTTCTCTATACTTGAGATAACAAAATAACAACAACAACAACAACAATAATAACAACAACAACAACAACAACGATGACGATGATGATGATGATGATAAGGGGTTCAGCACAAAAGTTACAGCAAATGTCATTCTGGATGAGATACTGAATCAGACTGAACCACTTTCAAAGTTCTCCAACCAGAAAAGACTCATTTTTAAACCCGGAGACTGAATTCTAAAAACTGATGTGATGGTATTGTTTCCTAATAATTTTTGTTGTGTGTTTAGGCTTATTTAGAATCCCGATGTTGATATAATTATCGTAAATGGATATTTTTGCAGTAATAGAGTATAACATATATCTATGTGGCGGTTGAAATTAATGTCTCTAAAATAATGCTGATCTGTGACTGTAATAACTTATATTACAGTGATATTATATAAATCTATATATGATACATAAATTAAGTGCCAGGTGCAAAAGATTAGGACCACACATGAAATTCCAATTAAACTGATGTATTCCTATTCATGCCTATCCACAACAATCTACTCAATTAATGGTTAGCATTATCTTAGCACTAGATAAGGGTTAAAGGAATTTAAGAGGGACTAGACTTAGTTCCTTTGTGGTTATGTAGTGACTTTAGGCTCATTCCTCTTTTGACTTCACTTTCAGTTTCTGCCATTCTTTCTCCTACATTAAGTTTCCTTGAAACCGAAGGCAAATTCCTTTTGTATCCAATCACACTTATTTATTTATTTTATTTATTTTTTACATTTATATACCGCCCCATTCCGAAGACTCGGGGCGGTTTACAGCTTATA
>JANHFL010003389.1:8304-35648 GCA_032468155.1 Oxyrhabdium leporinum
CCCGCCCCTCCCTCCATATATCTGGATCCTCTGTTTTTTCAAGAATCAAGCAGCCAAGGGCAAACTGTAACAACCAGTTTATCAAAGCAACCAATGTCAGGGAGTTGCAGTACAGGGTTTTAGTGTAACAGGTTTTCTGCAATGAAACACACTGAGAATAACAATTGACAAAGTAGGAAATAGCTCACGGTCAGAATCTGCTCAGATAATTTTGAGTGCTTAAGGCTAGTGCAGCTTTACATCAGCCAGGAGTTTAGTAGTTGCAACTTGGCCTTATATGGAGAGGCAGTTGAAGCAGAAATCACAGTCCCCATAATAAAGCATGCCATCCTAACAGACACTTAAGACTGAGAGAATACTACTGACTATACAGTAGTGGTGGGATTCATTTCTGAGTAAACATTCATTGGGGTGCTTTGTTAGGGTATGTTCAGACCTCTCTCTGAATATATTTCATTGAATTTAAATGGAAATTCTGCTTAGATGTTTGGAATTGTATTGTGAAATACAATTTGCAATTTTAAATCATTAATGAAATCAATTAATATTTTTGATTGAAAAAAAAATGAATTTGTTTTACATGGCCAAACTGAATTTATATCTATATGTAAGACTGTCCTCCAAAGACTATATTCCCGTTTAAAGGTGAGAATCAGTTTAACCAGCTACATTTCTAATATATCTATTAAAGCCTGACATCAATAAGCCATTTGAAATCTACTAGGTTTCCCATTTGGATTCAATAATTATTCTGATCTAATGAAGTAGGAATGGATTCATAACCATTTTCCTTCCTATATTCTAAAGTCAGTGGAAGAAATGCTACCATTTTTTTTCACAAACATTTGAGTCTAAAACTTACTCAAAATTTCGCTGGGCATATTTTCTACCTACATTTTATTTTGCTTTATGAAATGCAATTCACAACACAATTTAAGGTATAGTGTTATGGGCTTAGAGAGATTATTCTATGACTATAGAATAGGATAAATTTCATTCTCTGGGGCAGGGAGAGGGAGGACCAACCGTGGGGGAGATTCAACCTTGAAACTGCCATATACAGCTCATAAGAATTTATTTAAAACCTCAGCTTTCCAATTTTGGATCTCTGATGTCAAAGAAAGAAAGTAGAGATAGGTAAGTGGACCAACCATCAGTATAATAGGAGAAGCTGCTATTCCAGACAGGGGAAAGGGGAATTTTCTAACCTCTAGAGCTAGAAAAAAATTACCTGTTGGAAAGAAAAAAAATACTGCTGCTCCTTCTTTTCTTTTCTACTGACAGGTTCCAGAAAAGAATTTGGATCTCTTGGAGATTCTAATGTAAAACTCTTTATACCAATCTTCAGGATGTCTCTTTCTAACCAGAAGAACATAATAATGTAAGGAGACATCTCAAGTTTCTCGTAACATTTTTTTGCAGTAAAGCATCCTCCCCTTGTTCTCTTTGTGCCTCTACAAAGGGCTAGAGATAAATATAGGAAGATATAAAATGGAAATGAAACAGTTGGAAAATAATTGGCCCATTCTCATTTATCACCCAATTCAATTTGTTGCCTCAAACTGCATTTGCTAAAACAAAGTAACATTACTATAACAGCCAAGCTTCATTCAACCGAATATCTCTTGCACTTTAGCATTCAGTATTTATTCTTAAAAGATAACCCAACTTTGGAAACAGTTTGAAAGCTCTTCTTTTATGCCAGAATTTGAGCCAAATTTCCATGTTACATCATAAGCACACCGTTCATTAAATTCAGATTCTGCCATAGTAATTGGATATGAATTTACCTCAATTGTTGTTCTTTAACATAAGCAACGTGAAATAATTTTTCAAAGTATCTTGTTATAGAAGGGTCAGTGATGCAAGATGGATCAGATTATAGAACACCAAGCACATAAATAGGAAATAGTTTAAAACCCAAACTTTCTAGTTTTGTAAAGATCAAGCTTTTCTGGGCAGGTCAAGGTTCACAATTACAATTTAAAACATGTGTGATGTAATAGAACCAGTGTTTTTAGAAATATTGTTATAATTTTGAATTTCTTACAAGTAAAACATTTTATCACTTTGGCAGAGACTTTTGTAGACACAAATGGGTAGAGCTGATTAGTGAGTAACATAAAGCAAACACTAGATTCTCCAACAGTGTAGAGAACCTGGGGAGATTTATTCTGCCCAGTCCCTTGAGCATTTAGGGATAGGAAAATCAAAACAGATTCAAATTAAGAACTCAAAGTAATCAAGCAAGTGTTTGGTCTCTATATTTCTCTTTGTTGACCTCTGCTGTTTTACCTTCTCATCAAAACTCTGAAACAGAACTAACTTCTAATAGGCTCAGTTAGGCTGCTTGAAGGCTTTTTGGAGTCATCTCCACATGAACGTTGCTTCAGGGGCAGTCTCAGACAAATTGTTATCTGTGAATTGTGCAGTATTGTCTGGATAAATTTCCAACAGCTGAGTCCAGCCTTCCAGGGACATTACTACTTCTATCCTTGCAAGAAGGGTGCTTTCACACTTATCAATACACTTTCACACTTATCAATATCCTTTTGAATACTCTCTGCAGTATTATAAATGATATCCACCATATGGAGATTTTTAGAAACAGCAGCCTCATATGGTGGTGGCATAAAACAAGTTCACAACAACTCTGTGCAGGAGGGATAGGATGCCTGAGGCTTTTTAGTTGATGTTGGATTCCAGTTTCATTTCAAAGCAATAAGAGGAAATAAATTTCGTGTGGCTATCTAGCTGGTCTGAATTATTCTCATGTACAGAGGTGAGAGAACTTGAAATCCTTCTCAGGCCTTCTGAGGTCTAAGCATCTCTGTAGAAGTAGATAGCTACAGGATATAGCCAATAAGCAGCAGAGGAAATCCAGGAATAGATTTTTCTCCTGCTATGTAATCCTGTTTTCTGCTTCAGAGAAATAAATACGTCTGATAAATCCATTTGTCCTGATGACTTTAATCATTATTTCAATCACAATAGCAACGATTTGCTATGACTGAGAAATTTATTGTCTCTCAGTCAAGATCTTAACAGCAGCAACACATCTATATACAATATAAATTATAATATATGAATAGCATAAACAATATCAGTAGCTTAATAAACATTTCTCTTCCTTCAGGCTGATAATGCTGTAATTACATTTTGATTTTCTTCCAACTGTGTCCATTAACATCTTCATATTGAATAATAGTTAACTTAGTGTCTTACCTGTTAGCAGAAACCTATTGTTTCTCATCTTCCTGCAATTGAAACAATGTGATTATTTTCATATATTTTTTTCGGAATGATAGGCTAGTAGTTGATTTCTAAGCTTCCTTTCAATCTTTGTTGTGAACACAGCAATCAGCACCAAGAATTTGTTTAGTATATAAAACAAATGTATCTTTAGCTTCTAATGAAATAGTTGCTTTATACTTATTTTCCATCTTATTTCTGTAGCTGTATGGCATAATTTGCAAGAAGACTTAATGTTTTATTCTGAAGACATGTACTGTGATCTAGAACCTCTGTGCATTCTGAGTTGCATAGAATTCTGACCCAACCATTGTCTTATTTATCAAGTGAACAATATGAGAAATGCTCACTGTGATGTCTTCTCTGTCAAAGAAGAAATTGATAAATTTAGCTGCCTAATTACTTTTTTCCTAACATTCTGAGGCCATACTTATTAAGTAACTGCAATATGCATTAAAAATTACTGACTTTAAAGAGATTTATTCCTCAATAAGTCTATATACGATTAAATTCTTAAATGTAAAACAACATCTTTATTCTTAGTTAAATGCGTTGATTTATAAAGTATGCCCTATTTGAACTGCAGAGTAAATAAACATTTATTTCCTCAATAAATCTCAATTTAAAAAATCATTTAATAAAATAAAAAATAACAGATTACTAAATGTGTATTTACAATTTATTTGATATGAAATATTTAAAAGAATATATAGTGTCCTAATATTGAAACATATTGACACACTGTAATAATCTGTATGAAGTCTGGACAGAAAGAAGATAAACTGTAATATAATGTTGTATATCAAATAAAGCAAATATAATTGTAACCATTGTAGAGATGTATTTCATGAAAATGAATGCATTGGATTCTAATGTACGTTTATAGTGTATAGAATGATTTTGTTAAAATAACCCTATGCACATTAAATGGAATAATTAATTTCATTTAAGGTGAAAATGTTTCAGGAATCACAATATCAACAGTTCAAAATACATTAGTTGCTATTCCTCTAGTAAAGAACAAATGGTGCTAGGATCTTTCGTTCCATAGGATGAGTCCTAAAGGCAGCTCACATTGCATCTCATGCAATCCATTTCTTGCTGTAAAACATGTCTGAACAATAAATATTCAGCATAAAAATCTTTCTTTTGGGATAGGCGCAACTCCTAACATTGCTGCATGTGCTTTCAAATCTCCTCTCTCTTTTCTTGCTGCATTACCTTTAGTTTCAAAAATATTTTTGATTTACTGATAGTTCATTTGCTAGAAAGTCAGCAGGTTAAATGCAGTTAATATGTAATCACAGATAGATTATCTGTTTAGGTTTAAGTTTGAAGATACCTGAAAGTTATTAGTTCTGCTTCTTCTAAGTTTACTCCCACAGGTTCCAGTCCAATGCTTAGGCGGAGTAGAAAATAAATTCCTCCTTTTAGATGTCTGAAGAATGGTTGTTATCTCTTGTCAGCCTTTCTCAGATCTTTTAGCTGTTGTCCTCTTTCTAAAGCCGTAACCTCCCGATATGGAGATTATCATGTCCAAACCACCCACCTCCTTTTTTTCTCCAAAGCACAGATTCCAATGGCATGAGATTTGCTCTCAAGCTGAGGTAGTTCCCAATTGTTTGGGGGGGGGAAATAAAATGGCTTAATATCCTACATATCCTAAGATGCCCCAACGCAGACCAACAAAGTTATGATTGGAAACATCACACATTGGGCTAGGCACCTGCTTTGGTCAAGATGAGGTTTACAAATATTCTGTTGAGAAACTGAGGAGGAAGACCTCAGGAAATAGTAATATTGGAACTCTAGCTGTAAAAGTAAAATGATTGATGTGCTTTGTGGTGATTAAGAAAAAGATTCTCTTAAGTTTACTGATATTTTTATTGACTCCTTTTGTGATAAGGAATAATGGACTTAGTAATAGACACATAGAGCAGTGTTTCTTCTCACTGATATAATGCTAGATAAGATCAAATTGACCGGATCATCTGCTGATTTTGGTTGTGATAAGCATTTGATCCCTGCCTAACTTATGCACATTGCACATGTTGTGAGGCCCAATATTAACAGTTACCTACATAGAGTTACCTTATTTCTCATGCAGTAGTACACAACCACAGGTCTACAATGCCTGCTAGATTGGGACACTAAGAATGCATAGTGTCTTCTAACTGAAGGTTATATCTCTTAAATAGTTTTGCTTCCACTTTTTTATAAATAGAGAGGAAAAATGATGGGGAATTAATATAGTACCAAAGAAAGAATAAATCTTACATAGTTCAATATTTTTATAAGCAGTCTCTTCCTGGGATTCTTGCTAGGTGAAATAAATGTCAACTTTTTAATAAGCAATTACAAATTTATTTTGAGTGACAGTCAAATAGAATTAATTTTCATGGAAAACGGAGGGTCAACGCTCTCAGAAAACCTACAACTATTCAAGAGGCATGAAATATAAAGAATCCTAATAGCACTTGCCAAATCTCATTTTAGAAAACTGAGTTATATAATCATCAATAACTCTTCCTACTTAGAATAAATATTACATTAATATTTCCAAATGCCTTATAAATTAAAATATCAATTATTACATTGTAACATATGCAACGTTTATAAACCAAATTGTTTTCTAGATAATTGCATTTTGCTTTATTTTGAGATATAGATATTTTTACCTGGTTTCTTCCTAGGTATCACTGCTCTTGTTGCCTAGATACAGAGCATAATAATTGAAAAGTTAAATTATGCACCCAAAAAAAAATAAAGATCATTTGGTGCTGGTTCTCTCTATTAGGAAGCAAAGATTAGTGACTTTGGAAATGCATGTTGCATATACAACTGGAATGGCCCAAAGTCTGGGAACTCGAAGCAGTTTTATGTATTAACAGATGATATTATTGGTCAATTTATAATAATAGGAAAGATGTAAAATATAGGGATCCAATTGGTTAAGTATTTTTAAGAGAAAGGAAAAAATAAATGTAGCTCTGTTAATAAAAAATGGAGTTATTTTTTTATAAACTTGCTAAACCAAGGACAAATACATTTATAATGCTTCCCAGGTGCTGTTTGGACTAAAATAATTTTAATGATATCCTTTAGATGGTAGGTCAGTAATCCATGCTGCTAATGAAATAAACCTTGAATTGCTGTTTTGCTAGTTAGCAGGGGAGAAAATAAATGGTAGAGACTTTGACCATAAGGAGACAGTAGATGAAAGAGTCCACATTTACAGAGAGGCATGGGAAATTCAATAAATTTGAGGTAGACAAATTGGAAATGACTTACTTCTCTCTCAGAAATCAGTGTACATAGTACTGGGATAGATGAACTCACAATTTGCCATTTTCATAAAATGCTCTAGAATTCTGCCACTTAAGTGTGGTCCTTTATGAATGGAGATGATCCGAGCGTATCTTCAGATAATGAAGGCTCCCTTGGCTAAGCAACAGAGATGAACACTGTCCACTAGAGTCAGATACGACTGGACAGGAGAAACCTTTACCTTTTCTATTGTAGCTAATTACAGAGCTACATATTTGGTCACCATGCATTAAACTAATGAACAAAACATTCAGCATAAGAGGAAGGCAGGTAAATATCAAAATGTTTTTGACTTGTTGAATTCTTCAAATTGTTTGGCATGCGACAGCCCTGATATAAGAACTGATTAAATTATTTTTATAAAATCAGTGGACATATGGAGATGAACAGTTAAAAGTGATGGCACGGCAGAGTCACGTGTCTGAGAAAGACAAGACTGGGTGAATGAAGATGTTAGTGGACTATTACCAGAGAGCTGCAACAACAACAACAGAATGAGTTGTCTGTCTCCTTGTTGCCATCTAGCTGTCTGCTATTTTTCAGCCTAAATATGATAGCTTAACTCAAACAATACCTCTATAGGAATCTAATCTTTGTAAGTGCTAAACACTGTACTCTCAAGCAAGTATTATGGGTTTTCGCAAAATATTTTACTGGCTTGATTTTTTCTTTTAGTATGAAACAATGCATTTTTGTTACATTGCACAGCTATTTGCAAGAAATTTTTTTTTGAAATATGACTGCTACGGCAATATGTTTTTAAACCCATGCTGAGTTACTTGCTATTCTGCACATGAAAACATATAAATGGCAAGTAAGCATCTGAACTGAGTGTTACGGAACTATAAAGCTACCTATAGGTTTTGTGGCTATATGGTCTGTTGCACCACAAAGTAAGAAAAGGACAAACACCTTGTGCTGTATTGATGGAAACCAATCATCAAAGTGTGAGCCTCATGGGCATTGTGTGCATGCAGATGTGTATATATGTATACTCGCACACATACAGATACATAAACACTGAAGACTGAAAAATTTGAAAAATACATTATGATAGAAATTACACACCATTTCTAATTAAAATGATCTTCAATATACAGTACTTCAAAAGCTATTTGAAAATCTATACACTGTCTTGGAAAACAGGCATTTAACATTACAGTACATTGAGTTAGGATATACAGTTGTGGCTAACTATATTTTTGTGTATTACAAAAAAGAAATCACTTGTGTTAGTATAATTTATCTGAAGATTTCTCTAACCCATTGTAATTCTGGAATAGATGACTAACATAGAACTGAAATAAATACAAGAAATATACTTGAGACTGTTACAATTGAAAATGGATTCTGGGTACTGGATAAAACTGCTGATCTTGGGATAGGTATTTAAGCCTCAAGAGAGAATTCAGTGTATATTTAACGTGCATCTGTACCATGATGATGGAGATGACTTTTGCATAAATCACATTTTGTATTATTTTCTCCAAAGATGGTTATGTTCCATATGCACAGTTCACTAGAGGTAGATTGGACTTCCATTTGGTACATGCATAATCACAGTGAATTTTTGGTTGCCTTTGGTTACTATAAGCTTTCAAATTATAAGAAAAACAGTATTACTTGATTTTTGCAAATAGTATTTTTCCATCTTTCTAACAGAATATCAATAGGAACAGCATTGGGAGTTGTTTACTTTACCTTCCTGTAAATTGTACACCCCAAATTACATTTTGCCTCCATTTTGCCTTTTATTGGCAAACAATAAAAAAGATAACTGTATTTGAACTTTCATTGGTCCCTTGATCTCAGCAATTTTATTTCAGTCCTAGTCAGCATCCTGCAAAGAATAGAGCTAAACGGAACAACGAACACTGAGAGGTATTATATATATAGCCTGCTGTGAAATTTAAAATGAAGGATGGTTCAAGACTGCTTAAACATCATAAAAATGGCTTCCATCCTAGGAAAACTTGATTATGATGAAATAATATTTACTACAGTGCTCTGCACTGTAATAAATATCAGTATAAATTAATAATTTATTAGTACCTGAGCAAGGACGCAAACCACCTTCACATACTATAGCACCAAAGGCAGTAGCTCAGAGTTCTTAAAACAATGGGATATAGAACATTAAACATTCTATTGGTTGATATAAAAATATTAATTTCCAGCTGAAAAATAGTGCAAACTTCTATTTTATCAGAATAAAAATGGTCATTTCCCCCCATTTCATTTCATATAGGCAGCAGTGCTGGGCCTAGGCACATGAAGTGGAGGTTTTGGTGCAGGCCTGTTCAACAGAAGAGGGGCAAGGGGCAAAAAGACAAAATAAATATATGAGAATTGGTAATTACTAAGATATTTATTTATTTAGTTATTAAATAAATCAAACAATTGTTGCTTATAGGGATGGGCATGCTATAGTTTCAGGTCACATATATATTCTGGACCACTTTCCTAAAGCCCATCCATCTGCACCATCAAATTTAATTTCAGGAGGCTGTAGATGTATGTGTGTGTGTGTATGCATGCGTGTGTGCAGCTGAACCCAGGACAAGAGACTTTGCTGCAACAGCAGCTCCTGGCCTTATTGCCACGCATTTGGATTACCTTAATCGGTTCTAGTTGGGGGTTGCTTTAAAATGTCCCAGAATGCTGTGGCCCATAGGTTCCCTAACATCTGGCAGGAGCACATCACACTATACTACAGTGCTTGCACTGATTACCAGTCAGCTTCTGAGTGCGATTTAAACTATTGCTTTTAACCTTTAGGGCTTTGAGCCTGATACCAGATTATCTTCACAATCTTCAGCTAGAATCAGCCTGACCAAAATGATCTTTCTGGGAGAAGCAGCTTGTGGTTTTCCTACTTTGGGGAGGTACAAGTGTTGGCCCTTTGGAATAAATGCAGTTAGATTGGTTTCCCCCCTGCCTATTACAGGAATAGCTTAAAATATCTCTTTCATAGAACTTTGGGTGTGATGTCTTTCATTTCTAATGTCTTTCAATTTTAATTTTAAATTTTACATGAATTTTAATTAATGTGTGTGTGTGTGTATGTACATAATATTGGAATATTTTATTCTGATCATTGCCTTCTCTAGGCCACTGAAGAGCTGGGACAGTTTTATCTGTTTAGCTACATGTTAAAAGTGTTAAAATTATGATTTGGGGGATGAGACAAGAAATGGTTTTTCCACAATATTAAAACCTGCTAAATTAGTCAAAGTTCAGGGCAGAGAAAAGGAAGTTTTTTACATTGTGTACTGCCAGTCTGTGATGGCTCAGTTTATGCTGAAGTTGATTCTTCACGTGACATGTTTATTGCAAAATTAAGCAACTTTGTGCATCGTGGTGCTCATAAAATCTTATTTGGATAGCTTCCATCAAGAGTTTAGTGTGAAACATACTGAGAGATAACCGTACTAACCTGACAGGAGCAATTTGAGGCATAGGTTTTGGAAGCTGAAACATTGTCCTAGAAGCAGGATTAAACTGAACAGCTTTGTTCTTCTGAGGATTAGCTGGCAAAGGCTTCTGAGGAGGACTAGGTTTGCAAGATTCCTACAATGCGGGAACAAAATCACAATATTGTTGCAATTCATTGATTTTCTTTTATAGATTTTATCCATGTACAATGCAGTCAATGATAAAACACCAAAACATTGTGTATTATGAAGGGTATTATAAAGCATGTTACTAAACAATTCTTCACAATTTTGTAGTTATAGTTTGTGAAAGTTCAGACAAAAACTGAAGCACTTTTTGATTTAGTTTTTAATGTTTCTATTATTCATCATCCTGCCCATCCCTTATAACATGCTTTAGTCAAAACAAACATTTGCATTATATGCGTTTCCATGATTTCTATTTTTAGTAAATAATAATAATAAAAAATCCATTAAGAAAAAAATACAGTCAGGAAGGACTTCTTGGAAAGTATTCAGGGGAGCTATGAAAGAACTGGCAAAACTGAAATGCAACAAAAATGCATGGCTTTTTTTTTTTTTTAGCATTCAAAGCTATCAAATCTTTTAAAATGCTTTACCTACATAAATCTGTTCTTTATTTCAAAAAAAGAACATGACAAGGCACCTAATAAATGTGCCAAGAGCGGAAACACAAGACGATCATTGTGTACATCTGTCATTGGGACATTTCCAAATTATAGCAATTTAATATCACTTTTCTGCCAGGCAGCCTGCTAAACATTATCCTGCCAGTTATACCATGGCCCTTTTCCTATTAACAGCTTTAAAATAAAACTCAAATTCTTATCAGTTCTCATATCAAAGGGATGCAAGAACCAATAAGCATTTAATCAATAAAGCACAATAAGCAGGTGCCAGACGTAAAGTATAACTTCAAGTAAAATGTAAAGTTAAATAGAAGTCTGGTTTTATGAATTATAAACCTGGTGATGCTTACATCTAGACTCAAGAATGAATAAAAAATATCAAACACATTGCTGTTTTTGTTATTTTGATTTATATCCAGCTGTTCTGGCCATAGGACATTTGAATAAGTAGCGCTGGGTTAATTGAAGTATTTTCTTAACAGTTACAATATGCAATAAACTCATCTATGTCCTCTAACAAAAGGCTGCTATTAAAATCGCATTTCTAATGGGCATTTAAAATTGCTAACTTTTATAATAGAAAAAAATATCAGCTTCTATGCCATGTCTTCTGACAGATACATGGAGAAGAAATATTACTAAAATTTTTATTATGTTATAAATCATGGTTGTCTTTTTTATAGCTTCCAGAGCACAATAGACACTTTAAATATATACTGTGTGTTTTGCCATGAAAGAAATGGTAGCTCCATTTTTTTTACTTCACTGTAATTTGTAAGTACACAGTTTCTGAAAATGGCAAAAAAACAATTTGAACTCAGACTACAACTATGTAAAAATTGGACTTCTATCTGCAGAGATGCTTGTGAAGCACAACAATGTTATTCAATACCTTTAGCAATATTCTTGCAGAGGATGAAATTATTACAGTATTTTACCATTTATTTATAATTTATCAAACAAACTTTGTTCTCCCTTAGGCATGGAAGCTGACTAGGTGACTCACTCTGGGATTTCGCTCTCTCTTACCTCACAATATTTTTTTATTGTAAGGAAAATAGGAGGAAGGAACATTCTGTTCTACAAAATAAAAGAAGGTCTTATAAATCCAATAAATTAATGAGTATGTTGACTTTATTCTTCAATCAACTAAAATTTATAAGTATATCAGAGATGGGGCAGAAACCTAGAGGATATTGTCTGAGAGTGAGATGGGCGGTAGCTGAATTAGATAAATAAATGGGGAAAGTCAAGCTTTTAAAAATTCTACATTATAGTCTTCATTGGGTATTTGCTTGTGTTTATGAACTTTATTTAACTGAAACCATCCAGATTCTAGGCAGCTTACAGAATTTTACATAGTAAAAACAATACAAAATTCAAATAAAATAAATTACAATAGCAAGTAAAGGTAAAAAGTTAAAATTACTCAAAATTGTGTCATAATACACATACATTTCCAAACTCAGTAGAAGAGATCATTCATGTGTGTCTGGAAAACCATGGATTGTGTTTCAGAAGAAAGCTATTCCAGAGTTTGGGAGATGCCATCAGGCTCCCTCATCCTATACCTCCTCTTATCTGGGGACACTTAGCTCTCTCTAATTGTCTAGGTAAGGCAAATAGAAACTAATCAGGAAAGTGGTTCCTAAAATGCTCCCAGGTCCCAAGCCATATGTGCTCTTGTAGGTAGTGACTGGCACATTGAATTATATGCAAGTCTACTGGTAATGTAACGCCTGCAATAGAAATATGATATGGTTGTGTTACAGCTCATCACTAAGCAAGCATGCCTCTGTGCACCAGACCAGCTCAAGCTTCTGGGTGATCTTCGAGTGTAGCTCCAAGCAGAGCAAATTACAGTAATCTAATTTAGGCTTATTTTTAAGACAAGAGCCTGATCAACTGTCTTATGGCTAATGTTCTTCTGTGTCTTCAGTGAACAGGTGTAGTTAAGGTTCCAGGCATCAGACTCCAATGCATTATTAGGGAGGAAAAACTCTAGGGTAAATTGTAGATCATTCTTGCACATATCTGTGGCAACTTATTTTTAATTCTAAATCTGAGTTTTGCTAGATCCAGTCAAAGGCTTGCTTAAGATGGAAGAAGCATGATTTGGAATAATTCTAAGTTGCAGGCCTAGATAACAACTAACAGCGTGCTTGTACTGTAGGTAAACCAGAACTTGCAGATAAGTGAAGTAATATAATCCACATAATTAACTGACCTACAGGTTTGTTTGTTTGCTTATTACCAAGTTTCAGGGACAGCTGGTGGTTAGGTCAAACTGCTATAATAATTAAGGACATTAAGCCCATCAATAGCAGGAGCTAGTCCTGAATATGTTGCCTCAAAAAGCAAAGTGTACTCACATAAACACCTCATACTGCCTTAATATGAATAGAAATACAAATCAGGAAACTAATAATGCTAAAGATAAATTATGAAGAGGGAAAATCCTCTGTAAGAATCCATCAATTCTCTAGTTTCCCTCTAAGCAAACTGGCATTTTTTATAGTCTGGCTCAGACAATACTAGGGATGTGGATGAACAAAAACAAGATCAAAGTAATTTCAGTACAGAGACTGTGGCAATTGCTGGGGAAAAAAAGCTGCCAGCTGCATCATACAGTTTCAGCCTAGTGCTTGCAAAAGATAATGAGGTGGTATCATAATTAACACCACCACATTCAGGAGGTTTGTAAATAGCAGGAGATGGAATAATGTTGTACTATTCAATTCATGTTTCTTTCAAAAAAATAATCTAGGTTTGTGGTCTGACTAAACAGATTCCATCAAAAAGTTATTCTACTGCTGATTTTTGAAGGAATGTGAAAGCTGGCCAAGTCAATGCCATTTTTTTTTCAGATGTAAGATCTCCAAATAAAAAGATAAAGTTTAAACAGTGGCAACTTCAGAATTATCAAAATGTTACAAATGAAATATAAAACGTTATAGATTTCTTCAAGCTAGAATTGATGTGAAACAAAACCAGCAGCAATGTACTGAGGTTACAGAACACACTCTGCTTTTAATCGTTGTTATGAAATGCAGTTGTGGTCAATCTGTGGGATTGGTTCAGTGTTTCAAATGTTATTGTAACTCTCAAAAATTATGCTGGAGTTTCGAGGCTGGCTGTACCGTCAAATGCTTTCAACAAATCAATGGAGCTGTAATCAGAGCATGTGAAGTGGTTGGGCTACCATCCTAACAAAAGAGCAATAATAACACCAAGCAACAACAGATGGAAGCAGGCTGGCTCAGAAAAGAATAGCTTTGACTGAAACTGAACAAATTAAAAAAGTTGCAATCTGAGAACCAAATATATAGCTGGCAAAACCTTAGGACACTGGACACTGTCCTAAGATAAGATAGTTCTAGACAGGGCCAACTACATATGACAGCTCATTTTCAGATTTCTTCTAAAATGGAAATTTCATCAGTTGCAGTCAAGCCCTGTGATGCCATTGTTTCTGTTCAGAAATGAGTGTTTTAACACATATCTTTTCCACAATATTCATCCAATTCAGTTAAAAAGTGTACCAGTGGCTCCTGGTGCAAAAGTATCTGCAGAGGGATAAATGATGAAAGGAATGTTGTGTCATAATCTCCATTGGCCTTTTTGTATGCACTGTGATGTCACATGTGTACAAAAGGGGCAGAGCTTACAATGCAATGATATGACAATGCTTGTGTCATTTTGATGACAGTGTACAATACTGCAGCTGCCTCTACCATGTTGGTTTCCAGGATGAATCAGCTGAGAACATAGGCTGAACACAATTTTTCATCTGTAGATCCCTGCTAAAACTATTCAAATATGACATCAATTATTTAGAGACTAGTGACATTCAGCTCTTCTGACCCAAAGCGGCAATGTGCCTTGGAGAGGATATTGGCACGCTAACTGCATCTTTCAGCACTCCCTTAAAGAAGCTTCAGTTTCTTTATGTTTCAATTATGAAAGCACCAATAGAGTATGACAGTATCAGTGTACCTTGTCACTGCTTCTTTAATGCCTCTTTAGTTCAAACATGTTTTCTGTGATCATGCAGCTGGTGCAAATGCAGAAGAAGGTGCAGCTTTTTTTAGTGATGTGCCAAAAAGCACACTCACATTCCTCTAAAGCAGTTTTCTACTTTGAATCTGAATAGGTGCACTTCTATACTACCACTCCTCTTCAAGAACGATCCTCCTATTTTACAACTCTGGCATCAACACTTCCACACTAATACCATTGCAAGACCTAATAATGACACGTACTAGCAGTCGTGTGATTTTTCTTGGAGCAAGAATAGCAATAGCATTTAGACTTGTATACCGCTTCACAGTACTTTTACAGCCCTCTCTAAGCAGTTTTACAGAGTCAGCATATTGCCCCCAACAATTTGGATCCTCATTTTACCCACCTCGGAAGGATGGAAGGCTGAGTCAACCTTGAGCCTGTGAGATTCGAACTGCCAAATTGCAGGCAGCCGGCAGTCAGCAGAAGTACCCTGCAGTACTTCATTCTAACCACTGAGCCACCGCGGCTCATAAAAAGAAGCAAAGATGGAAGACAGCCCTGGCATTGTTGAATTCTAGACAATCTAGAATTTAAACAGCTACTTGACAGCATGTCACAAATATTGTAACAATGGCACTGGAGAAAGACATACTGAGGGTGACTAGGAATGATTAGATGAACTAGAATTAATTCTGTTTGGTGTAGTTGTTCAGAGTGAAAACAACTAGTAAAGAAATGCCCAAAGAGATCATGATTGAAACTGCTCAGGGTTTTCTTGATTGCAGGTAGAAATAAAAGAATTAAAAAGGGCTATTTATTCTCCATTCAACAGCAAGAAATCTCAATTTACTTTGGGCCAGTTTGCAGGTTCTGTAGAAATAGAGGTGGGGGGAAATAACCTACCAGGTCAAATTTCAGAGGGGGTTTGGTGGGCAGCACCTTTTCAAACACAGACTGTTGACCGGAAAGCTCACACGGATGTGGCTGGACCCTCCCTGGTGGGCTCCATTTCGATACATCCTGGGCCTTCACAAAGTAGCTAATGTCCCTTTTCTGATACTGGAGCAATTGTTGTACGTTGTTTCTCTATAGACCATAAAAACAATATGCAAATAAATTGCAATTTAAGTACACTGCATATGGCACAACTAAAACTAAGCATTTCAAGTTCAGTTTATTGCAGTTAAAGAAAAGCAGATGAGAACAACTCAAGGAAAAAGAAAATGCTATGAACAAAATTATCTTTCCCACTGAAATAAATGTTAAAATCATTTTGGCTGAATTGTGCCAATATGCTTCTTCTCAGATATACAAATTAATGGTTAAATGTCACTGCTTTCAGGGCTGGTTTAAACGACTCTTCCTTTTTAATATGCCTCTTTATTTTTCCTGAAGTCAACTAACAACCAATTAACAGCTTACTCAAACACTAATCCTTGGATGTTTAAAAAGCATTATTTCTGTCTAAGAGAACTGGCTGCAATCCAGAAAGCAGTACATTTATTTGTTTCAGCTCTTAAAATCTTCATTTGTCTACAGCATGGAAACCAGTATGCATTTTCCAATCTGGCTGTGTTGATTTTATTTCAGTCATTAACCAATTTGTGTTTTGCTTTCTTTATTTGACAGAGGCTCTATTGGTGCATACCTTAGTTGTTTCATGCACAGATTATTGCAATGGTCTCTTGGCAGGGTTTTTCTGTGATCTTAGACAAACCTGAACAATGACATTCAGGTTATTCTGGACCCTATGTGTTGGTCTCTCAGAATTCATTGCCCAGGAGAGGTTTTTATTGGCTCCTGAGAATAGCCAGAATCTGTTTTAAACAACAGATGCCCATAGCTAAAGTTTTCTGGTTCTTAAGTGTTTGCAAATGGTGAGAGGAAAGGAAGGAGAAGAGGAACAAGTGATCAAATGCACATCACTATGTAGCAAACTAAATCTCATCCTTTATGTAATTCTGTTGTGACATTGCAATAGGCATTTTGTCAGTTTGTCATCAGTGGTAATGAACTTCCTAATACCAACAGGAGCATCCTCCTAAAGACCTCCTGATTTATTAACATTCCCCTACCAACCTCTTGACTTATTATGTTCTCTGGGAAGGTTTTTCTTTCTGTTGCCCCATTAAATGGATGTATAATTTCTTTTATTTAATTAGAATGTTAGTTTAACTAGAAGGCTTTGTTTATCCCACCTTGCACCCATTATGATTGGCACTTTTAAGGTTATCAGTAATTCCTTTCTTATAGAAATTCTAGATATATTTGCACTTGGCTGTACTGCAGGGTGCTGTTAATATGCATGATTGTGTATTAGCCGAAGATATTTCTTTAATTGGCAGGTTGTTACATTTTGAATTCTTTTGGGGATAACAGTATTGTAATTACTGTGTTTCTCTGACTTGTGCTAAAGGTTGGAAAAGGCATATAATACATAAATATTATAAACAATGACTACTGAGAAAAACATTAAAATTATTTTTAATGATATCCAATTAAATATCCTTAGACATAGGTGCTAACAGGTCCAAAGGTTCCTGAGATCCAGGAAGAAGGCAATGGCAAATCATTGATAAGAAAACTACAAAGATATGTCCATATAGGCACTTGAAGCTGAGCTTGACTCAAGGGTATCTTTAACTTTACTTTTACTTCAACTATATAAAACCCACCTTGGGTGTGGCTGAATTTTGTGGCTGTTTGGCTAGTTTCTTACTGAGGGATGTTGCAGTATGAACCTGATTAGATTCAGATGAACCGGAAGGCCTTGTTTGACTCACAGACCTGCAACGCAAACACACTCATGAAAAGATAGCTACTGCTTGGAAAATACAACATCAGAGTTATAGTTTGATATAACGCGCCTTTATCTTTATTTTATTTTTTTTAGTAACAGCAACTGCAAAATCCATCCAATACTCTTGCAAGAATAAAAATATTGATTTTTTTGTTGTTTAGAACCACTAGTCTGTTAAATTAGCTCTGGCAATCTGTGGAAATGCTGCTTTATAGCCCCCGAGGGATACTTCTAATGAAGCTGGTGTTTAAGAAGTAATGACCTTCGCTACGGATATTGTGCTTCATTCAATGGGCTAGAGACAAAAGGCTACTTCCAATCTTTCAATATTTCAAGCAGGCAAACGCCTTTTACTTTTTAATTGCTTACCACAAAACAAAATGAGAAACAACAAGAAGAACACCACAAAGTGCTGTGGTCTTGATTTAGTGCCAGGAACCCCCCCCCCCCAGACAATTTATATTCATGATAGATACAGTATTTCACCTTATCTTTCTAATGTGCCTACATTACACAAAACAACTACAATTAAATTATCTACTATAAATAATGATATCAACCAAAAGGTAACATAGGTAAGCAAATGAGGTCAAACACAATTTTATTTCAAATATTATATAAGGTTTCAAGATCCTAAAGCTTGGTATTCCTTTTCATGAAATAGCAACTGAAAAAACTTTCACTTTGTTTAAGTAATTCCTTTCATCATAGGGGAGACATGAAAGCTTCACTATCTGACATGAATGAATAGGAGAAAATAACCCCTTCAATATCTTGTCCATTTTAGGTATTAAAAGAAACATCTCCAATCCCACCCAGTAATGGATTGTCAACTGGCTCAGATATAGCAAAATAAGCATATAAACTCCCTGACAAATATAAATACTGAGTTTAATATTTATATTCTTTAATTATGCTTATTGTTTTGTTTTACTTTGTATCTTGATGATTACACCTTGGTAGAATACAAAGGTGGGATATTAATCAAATTAATAAAATAATATTTCCTTCTTAAGAGAAATTTTCCTGGACAAGGAAGAAAAAAGTTAATTCCCCACTCCACACCAGCTCCAATCTCATTAAGACTACTTTCCTCAGATGATGCCGTTACATTTAAAAAGAAGAAGAAATCCAACACGAGAGACACGATGCCTCATTGCTGGCAAAACAAGATTTTATTCTGTTGAGAGACCCAATTCTGCAGACATACTGAGCTGAAGGGTCAAATGCTAATGACTAGTAGGGCTAAAGCAAAATAGTTGATGGAGCTAGAATGCAAAGTGAGTGAGGTTAACTTTTATTTCCCTTTCTGACATATTTTTTCCTTTTTTCTCTTCCCAGGCAATAGCTACAAGCTAAGAGAAATTAAAATTAAATATTTTTTTTAATCAAAAGTGTCCAAGAGTTTTGACCACCACATGTGGTTTTATACTGTTGCTCCAGGCCACCCATTCCTGCTTTAGTGGATCTTCTGTGTTTTTAATTCCGTTAATAACTCCTCATATGTTGTTTCTGTTTTGAAGTAGTAAGCATCCCTTTTGCCCTCTGACACACACTACACTTGTTCAATTTCATATACAAATAAGAACAAATTACACATTCACATAGAACCTTATTTCTGACTGAATAAACTGAAATGTTTCATTGTAATAAATGATATTAATGAAACAATATAGATAATAGGACTGTTGGTCTGAGCTTTGAGCTTGGCAATTTGGTTGCAAACGTTTCATCACCATTTGCAGAGACATCATCAGTGTGCTTTGAATTGTGCTCATCTATCAGAGCAGTGGCCTTTAAATACCTTTTTATGTGATGCAAATTAGTGTGGATGTTGTTTGTTCGGCTATTTCTGAGTCATGGTCTGACTTCGGACTGTTTGATTGGCTTGCTGTTGTTACCGAGGCATGGTCTTTGGTTTTAAGTACCGCCTGTGTGATGTAAATTAATGTTGTTTGTTCAGATACTGCTGAATCATGGTCTGGTTTCGGTCTGTTTGAATGGCTGGTTGTTCCTGAGACGTGGTCTGATTTCTTTATAGCCCAACTACCAACTTATGTTCAAATACATTTCAATATATTTCAATACTCATTCTGGAAGACATTGGTCAGCAATAGACAATGGGTAGTTTTTCCTGAGGTTGCAGTTTCATAAAAGAGCAATGTTAAATACCATACCTAAGTTTCTCTATTGTAGTCTTCTTATTAATAAAGAACACTCTAATCAAGATCTTCCTCTTGAAGTACACAAGTAAACTGGCTGCCAGAAGGCACAGGATGGTTATAAGTATTGCAATTAAGCTTCTGTTATCTAAAACAAACAAACAAACCCATAATCCTTAATTAACAAGAAGGTTAAATCAAAAATCACTTACTTAGGTTTTTGAGTAGCAGTATTCCTAATCCACAATCATCATATATACACACACACACAAACAAAGAACTATTAAGGACTAATTTTGAAACTAGACAAAAGGCATGGTTACAGATATTCTGTGCTTTCATCTTCTATGGCTCAAATAATGTAGCAATGAATAAATTAGATTTCCCTAAGGCGATAGTCTTATCCAAATAGGGATCACTATTCCTTATTGACCACTCTGGTTGAGATTCTGAAAGCAGAGGTCTGGCACATCTGAAGAGCCCCAATTGAGAAAACTTAAGTTGGGCAAAATATATGGGAAAATTAAAGTCACATCACCCCTTGACAAGATATTGCCCTGTCTTTCTATAATTGATGTTCTTTACCATTTTTTGTGCATATAACTCAGTATAACTATCACATAAGTATTGATAAGAGATTGTGTGCATGTTTGTGGGTGTGTGAGAAAGGAAGGAAGGAAGGAAGGAAGGAAGGAAGGAAGGAAGGAAGGAAGGAAGGAAGGAAGGAAGGAAGGAAGGAAGGACTCATTTAATTATCACCATTGGGACCGGCAACTCCATTGTTTTATCCATGATGTGACAGTTTAGCAACACATCACATGATTGCAACTTGCAATTTTACTGTCAGCCTTTCCACTGACTCTGCTTGTCAGAATCTGGCTGTGAAGCATGCAAATGGTGATCACATGGCCTAATTTTGGCATGGGGAGCACACTTTCATTTTCCCAGGCATTTTAATCGTAGTTTAATCATAGTTTAATTCACATAGTTTTAGATATGTCAAACTCCTTGCTTCTGCCAAGTTTGTATGGTATCTTTATTTTATATTTTATTGGATATATTGGATATATATTGGAGACTCAAATTTATCATTTTATGTATCTTTTTAGTGTGTTTGTGGTAAACTGCCCACAGAATTTCAGCTATTGAGAAGTTTAAAAAGTTGTATATAAATACAAATTTAGCACAGAACAGTGGGTTTCTACCTCTATTTAAAATTAAAAACATTTTGTGTCTACTTATTTTTAATTTATATTTATTTAAAACACAATAGAGGTAGCTCTTAGACTTTTATACTGCTTTATAGTGATTTACAGTACTCTCTGGGTGGTTTACAATGTCAGCATATTTCTCTGCAACAATCTGGGCCCTCATTTTACTGCCTTTGGAAGGATGGAAGGATGGGTCAACTTTGAGCCAGTCAGGATTGAACTCCTGACTGTGGGTAGAGTTAGCCTACAATACTGCATTCTAATCACTGCACCACCACAGCCATAAACTAAGATACTGTAGTATCTGTCCTGTGATCTCTCCTTCAAAGCAAAACTAACTTGCTCTGGGATAAATAACACTTGAATGTTTCTTTGCCCTTTTGTTGAAGGCCAAGACTTACATTTCTGGCAAATAGCAGAAGCTACTGCTATATCTGGTGACAGGACAGGAAAAATGAAATAGATCAGGCATCCCTAATGTTTTTGGTGCCATTTCTTACTCTCTTCCCATCCTGCACCAATTTCTTTGTCGGCATTATCAATTCTATTCACTGTATGTGTGAAAGGACAGTTTGTGCCCTTCCTTGACTCCAGAATAAACTGAAACCAATGGGAAAAAGATCAATATATCACAATCCTATTTAAATTACTGGGAAAGAGTTTGAGCAGAATATGCTTAGCATTAATGTGATCATATCCACGGAGTTTATTAAGTTTATTTGTTATGATAAAGAGTTGGATGAAAGAGGCTTCAAATGAAAAAGCAGAATGCAAAGACATGAGCACATCCAAACTTCACAGTGTTGTTACTTGGCTTTATATAGTCAGTAGGAATGCTGCTGAATATAAGTAATGTTGAACTGTGATTGAATTCACTTATTCAACTCCTGGACTTTTTGTTTTTGTTTTTGCTATTATAATTCCAAGAAGGAATTCTTGTCTGAACAAGAACTCTTTCTTACATTTTGATCTAAACTTCATTTTACTATAAAATCATTATGCCACTGTACTGATACAGAGATTTGTATGATGTCACAAACTCATCACACTATCATAACTTTGCAGTTAATGCCATCTCATTTAATTTGAATAATGCTGTCTATCTCGTCCACCCCCTTCAAATTGAGATCATTTCCAAACTTCAATGGTAGGCACGAATGTAGCTCTGATTCTGTTCTTACATCCAATCAACATAGAAATATCTTTACAGACTTCAAAGGTTTGGTTGTATATGATTTACAAAAGGAAAATCAATTCGTACCCAATTTTAGGCACAGATAAAGCAGTCTAAGATTTGTAGGCAGAATAAAGGGAAAATATATTTCTAGGGGGTTGTCAAAAAATGAAAGGTTAAGAAACTAGAAAAGTTTTCCTATCAATCCATGCATACAAAGAAGCCTGTGGAAAAATTGATGATCCTTAAGAAAGTAGGCTGGAAAGGACTCTACTTTTCTTAGCAATTATTGGCTACTGCATAGATATAGCAATTTATTTAATATGTAGCTCTTTAACAAAGTTATCTTGGAGGATCACAAGATATTTAAAATTTAAAATTCAGTAAATATATCCATACATGTGTATGTGCTCCTACTCACGTGTATGCCTTCTAAATTCTTTTTCTTGAATGACAATTGTGTGAGGTGATCTTATATGAATCAGTGGATCTTAGAATCAACTTAGTTACTACTAAGTTTCCTATTTAATCAATTATCACATCTTTAGTTAAAGAACCAAAAGAATGATGTGGAAAATGTCAACAATACTCTAAGGATATCAAAACTGAAATCAATACTGTCTGTGATTTATTAAGCCAAGACAGTTTAAGATTAGGGCTGTTGTCTAGGATAGCAAAATATGCTACAATATATGCAGATGAAGTTTAGGTGACCCACATGAGGAACCTAATGTTACACCTGCCTTTTTCACAATGGGCATAAGAAACAGTTGGATAAAGTTCAAGTTGGACTGCAAAGGATATTATGAGGATTGGCTAGCCACATGTACAGCTTCACAGCTGGCTACGCTTCCTAATCTTCTGCAAAATATGTTTAGCTATTTTACCCTGATGGAAGGATGTTTGCCATTTCCTTTAGCATAAAGTTAATTTCATTATTCTGCAAGAGCAACTCAATATTAACAAATTTCAGAGCCTTCTAGGACATTGATATTTACAATTAATATAAATGGGAGAAAATTACTTTTGCCTCTTGGAAATTTCCAAACTTTGTATCGGGTAGCGCTAACAAAAACACCTATGAAGTTTGCTCTTCAGAATTCAAATACAGCAAAATTATTTGTTTGAGCTGCAAATCTAATAGTGCTGATTCTGCAGTATCCCATGACCTCCTCACAACAAAGCAGCAGTAGTGTGTAAATACAGAGTTAAGGTTTTCCTCTGCATTCTCTCTTTACCTTTCATTCTCTCTATTCTTTTCCAACACTGCTAATTGGAGATACTTTTTCTGCAGGCACACATGAATAGGATAGGATAGGATAGAATAGAGTAGAGTAGAATAGCATAGAATAGAATAGAATAGAATAGAATAGAATAGAATAGAATAGAATAGAATAGAATAGAATAGAATATATGGAATAGGGATAGAATAGCATAGAATAGAATAGAATAGCATAGCATAGAATAGAATAGAATGGAATGGAATGGAATAGGAATAGGAATAGGAATAGGAATAGGAGTAGGAATAATAGGAATAGAGTAGAGTAGAGTAGAGTAGAATAGAGTAGAATAGAATAGAACAGAGAATAGAATAGAATAGAATAGAATAGAATAGAATAGAATAGAATAGAATAGAACAGGGGTTGGAAGGCACCTCAGAGGTCTTCTAGTCCAACCCCCTGCTTAGGCAGGAAACCCTATACCATTTCAGACAAAGGATTGTCCAATCTCTTCTTAAAAGCCTCCAGTGTTGGAGCATTTACAACTTCTGGAGGCAAGTTTTTTCACTGGTTAATTGTTCTCACTTTCAGGAAATTTCTCCTTAGTTCTAGGTTGCTTCTCTCCTTGAGTAGTTTCCACCCATTGCTTCTTGTCTCGCCCTCAGGGTGCTTTGGAGAATAGCTTGACTCCTTCTTCTTTGGGCCATCCCCTCAGATAGCGGGACACTGTTATCATATCACCCCTACTCTTTTCCCCCCCATTAAACTAGACATAGCCAATTCTAGCATTCATTCTTCATATGTTTTAGCCTCCAGTCCCCTCACTTTGAACTGAGCCCTAACCAAAGCAGAAGAAAGTAGAATGGTTCCTTCCATAATGCTGAGGCAGATAAATTGGAAAATGGTGTTGGTTTTTTAATAACTTCAGCTTTAATCTGATACTTTAGTTGACCTTGTCCAGTCTTTGCAAAGTCCTCTAGCTGCAAAACAGCGATCTCCTCATATCCCTCACAGAGGGAAGAATTTCAGGGTAACAACCATGTCACTCACTTAACAACTGCTGTGATTCACTTAACAACTCAGGCAAAAAAAAAGGTTGAAAAATGGAGCAAAACTCAATAACTGTCTCTTCCCACAACATCAGGGTCTTCTCCAAAACAGTCCTCTCTTCTTATTAGGTAGCCAAAATATTTGAACTTCAGTTTCAGGATCTGTCCTTCCAAAGGACGTTCAGGGTTGATTTCCTTTAGGATCAACTTGATTGGATCTCTTTGCAGTCTGAGGAATCCTTAGTCTTTTGGTCTTGATTGGATCTCCTTGCAGACTTTTCCAGTTCAAAAGCATCCATTCTTCTCAGCTCAGCCTTCCTTACGGTCCAACTCCCACAGCCATACACTAACAGTTACTGGGAAAACCATAGCTTTGACTATAGGGGCCTTCGTTGACAAAGTATCTTCTCATTGGGTGGCCAAAGTATTTGAGCTTCGGCTTCAGTTTTAGGACTAGTAGGAGTTAAAAAAGCTAACCCAAGGGAGAAATGAAGAGAAAGCTAGCTGCCTTCAAAAACACCATTAATCAGAATACAGAGGAGGTTCTTAAGTCTCCTTACACTTCAGCAGAGATTCCGAACTCGCACTGCGACAGCCTGGTTTGCATTGCCCCGAGCAAAACCTGGATCAGTCACTGAAAACCTGAGCTTTTCCCTGAGTCATTGGATTCAGTATGTTTCCATTATCCATTTGGGTGGTTGAAGTCTCTTCAGGAAGCAAAGAAAAAAAAGAAAAAAGAGAGAGCTTTAACGAAGACGCCATTTCGCCGTGTCCTCAGAAGGAGAACGAAATCCATTCTAAAGGAAGCAAATGCCCCATCTTGATTTCAAGGGAGATTTATTCCAGTCAAGAGTTTAATGCAAAACCTCTGACTTGAACATGGTAGCAGATGCATGACTATAGAAGCAGCAGAGAGACTAAGAATGGGGCCTTGGCAGAATCTTAATTTTCTTCTTGCGTTATCAAGATAAGCTTTTGCGAAAGCCGTGGGAGAAAGAGAAGAACGCAGAACATAGAATAACAGAGTTGGAAGGGACCTTGAAGGCTTTCTAGTCCAGCCCTCCTGCGTGAGCAGGAAACCCTATACCATTTCAGACAAATGACTGTCCAGTCTCTTCTTAAAAGCCTCCAGTGATGGAACATCCACAATTTCTTTTTTTTTTCCAATAAATTTTTTATTTTATTTTAGTACAAATCTTCCATTACACGGTGTGTCGTCTGGGTACAGATACTTGCAGAAATAATTAAAAATACAATTCTATTCTTATATTAATATTTACTAATTATATAATATATCATTCATTTTATCAATCATCACACATTCTAGTATTTTTCTAATCACACTTTCTTCTCTAGAAGTCATTTCAATTTTCCAATTCTCCAGTGATGGAGCGCCCACCACGCCAGAAGACCAGCTGTTCCATGGATTAATTGTTTGCAATGTCAGGAAGTTCCTCCTTGCGTCTAGGTTGGATCTCCCCTTAACAAGCTTCCATCCTTTGTTTCTTGTCCTGCCCTCTGATGCTTTGAAGGATAAATCAATCCCCTCTTCTCTGGGGCAGCCCCTCAAGTCCTAGAAGACAACTATCATGCCACCTCTACTCCTTCTCTTTATTAGGCGAGACATACTTAATTCCCTCAATTGTCTGTTGTGTGATTGAGCCTCCAGCCCTCATATCATTTAATAATTATCGTTTCTTGATAGCTGGAACAATTCATCAGTGGGACGACTGGCCTCCAGAAGTTGTGGGTGCTTTTTTTTTTAAAAAAGAATTAAGAAGAGACTGGATAACCGTTTGTCTGAAATGGTGTTGGGTTTCCCTCTTGAGCAGAGGGGTTGAGCTGAAGAAGCTTCTTGGATGAGAAGCGAAATGTCTTCCAGGACAAATAAAGAAATTCTGGAAAAAAAGGCACCTCGGAGATGACCGTGAGGTTCGCTTAACAACTGCAGTGATTCATTTAACAACCATGGCAAAAAAAGGGTCATAAAATGAGGCCAAGCTCACTTAACAACCGCCCGGCTTAGCGACAGAAATGTTGGGCTCAATTTTGTTTGTAAGTCAAGGTGCTGGCCTAGAAACCAGGAGACGGTGAGTTCAAGTCCCACCTTAGGCATGAAAGCCCAGTTGGTTGATTTTGGGCCAATCACCAGGAGACTGTGAGTTCTAGTCCTGCCTTAGGCATGAGGGCTAACTGGATAACCTTGAGCCAATTACTTTCTCTCAGCCCAACCCACCTCACAGTTTTGGGGAATATAGGAGGAGGAAGGTAAGTTGGATATATTTGCCACCTTGGGTTATTTGTAAAATAATGTTTATTTGTTTAATAATAAATAATAAAATAAATAAAATGAAAGCCGGCTTTCCCATCCCTGTAGATTAATGAAATCACCACCGTTCAACCTTGGAAGAAAAAGATGAGAAATTATAACTGGCCTTTAGCACATGCTGTTTTTCCTCCAAAGAAACCATGCAAGAATTTGCAAAGATTTCTTTGCAAGCAACGTATCCTGGTTTTGCTTTTCATTCTGCCAAAATTCCCAAGCTCCATGCATGTGCTTTAAGCATCCAAATCCCCCAGAGGACATGTACACAAACTCTCCTTGCGCACCTGGTCTCTCTCTAAGAAGGAGGGAAAATCGCACTGTGAAGGTTCAGTTGTGGGGTGGCTTACAGGATGTAAACAAACTCTATTTATCACTCAAAAAGTTTCCGCCTTTCAAGGATTGTAAAATTTCAATATGTAATAAAAGCAATGAGTTCAGCTTGTAAACTCTCAGTGTATAATAAACATGAATTACACCTGTCTTTCATTGCAACCTTCTGTTTATTGCTCACTGTATAGTCAATACCATTTTTTTACAAGGATATTTTAGCAGTCAAGTATTGCAAAAGTACTATCCTAAATCACTCTGGCAGGTAGGAAAGAGATGTAGCTCAGAACTGGAGGGCTGGGTTGTACCATCCAAAATTAAGTTACTAGGAGGTTCCTTCCTTCCTTCCTTCCTTCCTTCCTTCCTTCCTTCCTTCCTTCCTTCCTTCCTTCCTTCCTTCCTTCCTT
>JANHFL010003389.1:41759-58077 GCA_032468155.1 Oxyrhabdium leporinum
TTCTTCTTCTTCTTCTTCTTCTTCTTCTTCTTCTTCTTCTTCTTCTTCTTCTTCTTCTTCTTCCTCCTCCTCCTCCTTCTCCTCCTCCTCTTCTTCCTTTTCCTCTTCCTCCTTGTCCTTCTCCTCATGTATTCCCACAGATGTAGGGCCTGCTTTTCAGATCATTTAACGCCATTTTGCGTGGTCAACTATGGCTCTGGGGTGCATGGTGTTGATGGTGTCTGTTTTGTCTGTGGTGCCATCTGTTTTCGATGCTCGCGAGATCGCTGGCCATTGATTTCTAGTTGGTAGGCTGTCTCAGCAACGGTGGAAGGTGCTGCTCTCTGGACATGTCCATACCAGTGGAGCCATCCAGAGAGCAGTGCCTTCCTGTTGCCAAGACAGCCCACCAACTAGAAGCAGGTGATTGTATGTTTTAATTCAATTGATTTAAATAACTCTGGAGCTCATTGTTGGGGAAGGACAGCAAGCTACTCTCCCCTTCAGCATCCCTGCAGGCCACATGGTGCCATCCTGGATATGGGCTCTATTTTCAGAGCAGTCACAAAACACAAACTAATATAAAGAAGAAAAAAATCAGAGAAAAAGCAAAGCGTTTACATTGTATTATGATTTCAAAGGTAATTTTTATAAAAGTTTGGATTATTGGTACAGAGGATTTTCAAGATTAATATTCAACTGAAGCAGGAAATTGTCTTTTAAGGATTAATGGATAAATAGTTAGATAAAAGCCATGGAAGATTGTTTCAGTATATGATTACAGCAGCAGAATTATTATATGTGCATAGTTAGAAAGACTCAACGTTACCCGCTATGTCGGAATGGTTGGTGAAGTTGACATATTTGAAACAGTTAAATTGATTTCTTTGATTAGAAAAAAGGCATTATCTATTTTCATTGATGATTGGAAGCCTCTTATAGACCTTTTGCATAAAAATAAAAGAAGAACTTTGATTTATGGTTTTGATGCTAAGATGGGATAAATTAATAGAGAGAGGGGTGAGATCTTGTAACTTTAGGAGGGAGAGGCTAGAATATATTTGTAGTTATATATTTTAGTAAAGAACATTGAAGACACTTTTTATATCTTTTTCTTTCTGCTCTATTTTTCTTCAACTTTTCTGATATTGAATACTTTGTTTAAGTCAAAGTACTCAGGTGCATCTGCAATGAATTGTAATTCCATCCAGACTATGATGCAGACACATCATGATGCAAATGCTGTTTCTGATGTACTTGTGTGAGATGTTGCACGTGCCCTTTTACTTTCCCTGCTCTCCTTCTAGGATGCTGATGAAGGTATTTTATGGCCACTCCTGTGCTCAATTAAATTGGAACTTCTACCAAAAAGAAGATCAGATGGCATGACTTTTTCTCTAGTAAATATATGCTGGTTCCTAGCAAACAATTTACTGTTTTCTAAATATTCATAAACTGACTACTTAATAATCTGTTCCAAACTTTCAAGCTGACTGGTTTGATTTGCTGTCTGGCATTTTGAGTTACTTGCCTGTATAGAAGGATATTCTGTCTTCATATATAATGCCAAACTCCTCCTCCTTATGCCTTTTAAGTGACGTATGCCCTCAGTTTTGCATTCTGCTCATGAGTTCCATCTACCAGGTTTCAGTAATACCTTCTTAGTCATAAGACCTCTACTTTTCCTTGCTTGTTCCTCATACTCTGGGTAGATGGATAAAGACTATGAAATCCTCAGTTCATCAAACTTGACTTGTCCTTTCCTTTAATTATATGTTCTTTACTGAGTACTTCCATATCCTGCCCCTCCCTGTCTCAGTCCCTGCGGAAGTACCATTGTTGAATTCTCATCTCCTTCCTGATAGTATTTACTCAATAATGCTCTGAAGCAAGTTCATCTCTTGCCAGAAGTCATTTCAAATATGAGGGACTTCTGGCAAGAGATGAGCTTGATTCAGAGCATTATTGAGTAAATACTATCAGGGAGGAGATGGGAACTCAAGAATGCTACTTCAATTGTCAGAGAATCCAAACTATTTCTTTTGGCACCATCTGTGTAGGCAGTTTTCATTTCTTTATTTTTTGTATATGCGAGCCACACTCTTTAACAGAAAAAATGCAGAAATTGATACTTGGCCCATATCTCTTTTATTCAATGTTTCATAACCCCATTTGGTATATTCAAAGATGTGTCTGGCTGTGTCATATAGATGTATTTCCATGCATATCAATAAAAAGAAATAATTATCAGTGAGCTAAGGAGTCTTCTGAGCTTTCCCATTATATCCAGGCACCAAGGGGACTGTTCTTAACATATTATCAGGCTTACAGATAATTGCTTCAGTATCTCCGAGTAGGGAATCTATCACACATGACATCTTCATTTTCAGGGCAAAGGCCAACATTCTTCTATTTGTACACCATGCAAGATCTTCCGTGAGTCCTCTGGTGCTTTATAGCAATAACAATAGCACTTAGACTTATATATCATTTCACAGTGCTTTACAGCCCTCTTTAAATGGTTTACAGAGTCAGGATATTGCCTCCAACCATCTGGGTCCTCATCTTACTGACCTCGGAAGGATGGAAGGCTAAGTCAACCCCAAGACGGTGAAGATTGAACCCCTGGCAGTCAGCAGAATTAGCCTGAAATACTGCTTTCTAACCACTGTATCACCATGGCTCTATGGTGGCTGTTCTTCATCCAGAGATACATGGGTGGTTAGCAGGTTAGCCTCCTGCTAACATTTCTTTGTCTATTGCAATAATTCCTTATCTTTCCTCATAAGCTGGAAAGAGAACTCTTTTGTTTCCAGCCTCTTCATCTTCTCTTCCATGAAGATAATCTGCTTGAACTTGGAGCATGTACATTTATTCTAGTCTTCAGGGAGGAAAACAAATATGGAACATCCCCTATAGATCACAAAAGCAGTTTACTGTATTTCCATCTTGCTCAGATATATAAAAACAAAGAATTTGGTCACAAATATTTAGATACTGCCGCAAGCTTATGTATAACACATGAAGCATATAGACCTCAAAAGTAAGCATAAGCTCAGAGGCTTAGATAAGTCAGAAACAAATCTTGATCTGTACTCTGCCAATAGCAGGGGACGTTGCTTTAACCCCACCTCTCTCAAATTCTCAGAGGCACTGTTCTCATAGCTTTTCATTATTTTCCTTCCTTGCTTGACTACTCTGGAAAAGCTATGCATAGATATACTGAGCAAGATGTTTTATATATTCTTCTCGATGTGAAAACCTTTTTCTTTGCTTTGCAGGAACTGCTTTATGCTTTGGCAACTTTCCCAGGTTTGAATATGCTAAAGCACATAGTTAATGAAGAAGATGAAAATGTCACCCAAAAGCCACTAAATAGCATAGTTCCAACTGTTAAGTCAAGGTGTTCTCTGTTCTCCTTTCAGAAAAGACCATAGCTTTGACACAGTGTTAAGACCCTGGAGTCTGTTTTCATAAAGAATCCCACCCACAATCAAGGAAGTAAAACCAATAACTCATAATTAAAATCTGAAAATAAAAGGCAGAAGGACTCAAGCCTATCTGGAAGATCAGTCTAAGAATATTCAATTGTTATAAATCAGAGGACATTGTGTGGGCCCTGTGTTACTCATTATGCTTTAAAGACATTTCTAGGTTAACTAAGGACTAAAGCCCTCCTCCATGAAGCTTATACAATACAATCTAATAAATAATAAAGGAGCAAAAATTAATAAAATCAATAAATCAAGCAATAACCATTTATAGCTAGACAGTATTAAAATATTGCACAACTAAAGATTAAAATCAAGAACAATCCAACTGAACACAATCACAAAACGGCCATGGAAAACAGATCAATTGTCAGGATTTAATGACAGAGCTTGATGGATCCCAGCTAGATTATCATTTTTATGGGAACCTGCAGGAAAATTTCCAGGAGGTAGCAAACTTATGCTGTATAATGTAACTGTTTTTGGCATCCAAAATATGTACCATTCTATTTTTTTCTATTTTTTCTTATATTTGTCTATTGTTCCTAGTGTTACATTCCATAGAAGAACTATGCTATTGGTTTCAAAGTATATATTTTGGAATACTCCTTTTTAAATAAATTTGATCATTTCACATTATCTTTCAGGGAAAAGATTTTATATTCTAAAAGAGGAACATAGGAAGTTGAATTAAATCCCACCATTAGTTTATTATATGTCTATGCCAGTGGAGACTGTACCAGCTCCACTACATGGAGAATTTCTGCCCAGCCTGGAACAAATGTAATGTATTTGAAATAGTTATAACCTGCTGGATACAATCTGCATAGCACTCTTGGGGTGTTGTAAAGTCAAATTCAAAGAGGAACTCCACCAGGTCCTATTTGCTACTGTTCTTCCAGCCAGCATTATTCCAAATCAGTAATGAGATAAAACTTTTATGCTTAATATTTGCCAGGGTGGGGGGTGGGTAATTGATAAAATATTAATTGATGTTTAGGGGCTTGTTTTTAATTTTAGAAGCGTTAAGCTAAGGGGTTCTTCTTTGTCACTTAGTCCTACCTTACAATCACCCTCTGCTGGTAACTCATGAATATTTGTGTTGCATCCTGTTTCCTCTTGTCTATCGGGCTCCATTTTGTTTCCATTTCTTACATTTTCCATGTGGTATAGTATTTTAATAGGAAGCAGGCAGACTGTGGTAGAAACTGTTCCAGAGGACTTTTTGCTGTTCTTTTCTGTATTTATATGCCATGTTAAAATAGAAAGTAACCAGCAGATAGTTTCTCAAAATAGGTACTGTTTTCTTGAAGTGCACAGGCCTATTAAAGGCTTAGTACTTTTATGTGTTATTGTAATAATTTCTTCAGATCATCTAGCCCTTTCATAATACTCACTTGTTCAGTATGTGGCAAGGTATTGAAAGAGTTAATCAAGTTTATCTCTAAGGGCTCTTGAGAACATTGACTTCTGTGGAAAGTACACATTGTTTGCTCAGGCTGTCTCTTCTCAAGGATGGTGGTGATAGAAGGTCCTTGAAGTTACCTATTGTTATGTTGCCACAATTAAATTTTAAAGTAAAAGCATTGCCAAGGTGAGTTATTAATGAGCTAACTCCCTCTCTGTGAGACACATGCACTGGGAAGTTTTCAAAGTTGCTCAAAATTGGTTTCCTTTGAACAACATGCTGGCCCAGGTAGGATGTTTAAAGGTTAGAAGGATTTGTTTAGACTCTCCTGGATAGAAGCCATTCAACCTTCTGCAAATCAATCAACTGCCTTTCACAGTGTAGAAGCTAACAGAGGGAGATTCTTCTGGGCCTTCATTTTCCTCTATTTCCTCTGTTATTTTGAATTTGTAGAGTGATCTGATTTGGCTGTAAGTAATAGTTATGGTGGAATTGCCTGTTGTCTAATACTTCCTGAGAGAATGATACTTGCCTTCCATGCTCCTCTGGATGTAGTTTTATATCTATTAATTTATGCTTACTCTCTTTTTAGGTTCCAAAATAGGATCTACTTTCCACCCTATTATGTGTTTTAAGACACAGTTGTTTCTGGATGAGCTTAACTGACTTAGCAGTAGTATTTGTATGACTATGTTTAAATTTAATGAGAGACTCTTTTACAGTGCTCACGTTGTTGTTAATTGTAGTTAGAAGCTCAAAATTGATAGTACTGTTTATGCTGTCAATAGTAATTGCCAGGTTATAAAGTCGGAAACATTTTTAAAATCCTTATCACCTTGTTGTATAAGCCTTGCAGTTGGTGGACAAATGGCTTTGATCTATGAGGGGGAAACTTCTTTAGGCATCGAAGCAGAAAGATATAAAAGTCTGGAGCTCTCAATCTCTACTTGTAGATTCCATCCCAGGAAGTCATATCTATTACAGAGACTAGCAGCAAGAGCGGAGGGGCCTGGTTACTTAGGGCAAGTAGATGTTCGCTTTTTTAGATAACTGTCAACTTGGAACAGTTTTATAGGTTTGAGTGAAGTTTGAGAAACAGAATGTGAATGTTGCCTCTTCTCCCCCTCCCCCTGCCCCATGGCAAAAAAAGGTAAAAATACAGATCTCCAGAAAAATAGTAAATATACAGGTCTCCAGCAGAACAAGAATGGAAATAAATTGAAATAAACATAAAGTAAAATGGAATAGAATGAAAAAAAGCAAACGTTAAAGTTAAAATTTAAAAATCGGCAGCTCTTAACTAGAGACACTATCTCAAAGTGTTCTTTATGGTCTCCTCCACATATATACATAACTATAAGCATTTTAACAGAGAAGTACTTAATGGATAAAAGTTATAGTCAAGCAGTAGTAACTGATGCCTGAATTAAGAATAAAAAGCCATATTTTCACCTGATCTACAAAAATAATAGTAACTTTAACCATACAAGCACTGTGCAAGAATATTAGAAGAGTTTAAATCTATCCTAACATGTTATCTGAGATAGGACAATTGCTGATGTGATAGCCAAACCTTGAACTGTTCTTGACAAGTGTCAAGAGTCATCCAGATTATGGTTGTCCCAAAGGTGCTTTTTCAAGAGGCAACTGGACTTTCTGTTTTTTTCTTTGAAGACATTTCGCTTCTCATCAAAGAAGCTTCTTCAACTCTGACTGGATGGTGGGGAATGGGCAGCTTGTCATTTGCATTCTTTAGAGAGTCACTGAGGCCACCTGGAGGTTTATCTGTGTTGTTGTCCTCTCTGTCCAGAATGTGGACTTCGCTGTCTTCTTCACTCAGAGTTAAAGAAGCTTCTTGGATAAGAAGCAAAATGTCTTAAAAAAAACAACAGAAAGTTCAGTTGCCGCTTGAAAAAGCACCTTTGGGATGCTCTTGACAAGACAGATTTGATATTAATATTTAACTTGTTTAGGATAACAAGCCTGGGGATTTTCAGTACCATACATTCAAACTACTTCAATTCATGTTCAGAAAAATGTCAGGCTGAAGGAAGAACATCGACAAAAAAATCATCTCAGTCCTGTTTGATTTTCAGTTAATTGATACCAGTGTTGCTGACTATTTAAAGATATATAAGGCAAGGAAGATGAGAGGTCAGGAATAGGCAACTATTTTTGTGGCCGGCAAGTATATTAAATGAAAAAATCTCATCACAAAAAAATAATTAATTTGTTGCTGGGTTTTTAATGTTGTGATCCTGCGAAGAGGGAGACAAAGATGGTGTTTGAGCTTCCTGTCTCACTGATTGTCTGCCCTGTTATATAAATCCTAAGGGATGAATTTGGGAGACTTTTTTTTTAAAGTCTTCATCCAAACATGTTTTATGAAATAAATCATTTGGGAAGGAAAGTTTATCCATGTGCATGGTGACAGATATTATAACTTTATGTGTTCAACATTTACTATTCCACACAAATTATTCATGTACATGCCAATGTGTCCATGCTTGAATTAAGCTCTGTCATCAACATTAGCTGATTCTGCTGGACACAGGAAGTATTGGAAACCATATTACCACTACTATGATATTACCACGAACAACAAGAAACTTCACATCAATCTTTGAATATAAACACTTTGCATATCGCTTCGTTGCAAGAGTAACTTGTACAGACCAAACATTTGCTCATTCTCTGCTTTTTCCCTAATATATAATGTATCATAAAGTGGTGCAACATAAAAAATAAGTATTTTTTTCGTACTATATACACTTTCAAAAATTTTATGTACCAATTTACCGCTACTCCTTCTGGCTAAACAGTAAATTGATTCCATGCATCATCAATAAACCCTTAAGTATACTTAACATTAGAAGAGCTATTTGCATAATCCTTTATGTTAGGTTTGCCAGGCTATTAGTTCAAAGCACAGAAAGTAAGACTGAAAAAAGGACTAGATGTAATACATATACATATGAAAGACCTTAGATATCAGAGGAATTGAGAGAAAGGATTTCTAAACCTTACTTTTTCATCTTCACATTTGGTTCCAACCAAGACAAGGCCTGGATCAGGCATATCATCCCCCAAGTAAACATGTGTTCCTCGGCACAGAATTTTTCCTCCTCCTTGTAGAGGGATGTTTGTTTCTATTGAGACAGCATTGGTGCCAATTACAGGTCGACTTGCTCCACCTTGACATTGAATTTTTCCACACTTTGAATCTCTGTAATGAGAGGAATAATGTAGGAATAATAGAGATCAGCATCTCTATTAGCACTGCTTTACTTATTTTTGTTTCAGACAGATGCACAACTTATACCTGGGTTCACATTTGGCAAAAGTACTTTTGGAATCCTTGCCACAGTTTCCATATGGATCTCCTGCAGAATTGACTCTCTGAAAGCATATCTCAGGAGCAGGTTTAGCACCTAAAACAAAGGCAAAAATATGGAATCCGTATGAAGAATGTAAGAAAGTAGAAACTTGGTAGGGAAGAATGAAGAGAGGAAGTAGAAGTGGGAAATTCTTGGATTATGCCTTTCAAGCTTCCCCCTTTTCCTTCCAAAAGGCAAACAGGAATCTCTACCCACCTCTGTGAAATCACGAGATTATTATCAATGTTCATGGCAGTCCCTTAGAGGTAAAATAAAATTAAAGAATACACTGTAATTGGAATTCACCCAGATAAATCTTATTATTTAATATAACTACTTACATTTTACAACTATAATTATATTAATATTCTTAAGGGTGTGCCTCTCTCTCTCTCTCTCTCTCTGTGTGTGTGTGTGTCTACCCAAATGGCTACAGCAAGAAATATTTTGTTCCAGCTTTTAGAATAAACTGTGATGGAATTTAAATTTCACACTCAACCATCAAGCCATGGTTTGGTTAAACATGGTTTATTAAATAGATTACAATTTGCTGGGATCATACAACACATTATACCCAAACCATCAAACCATGTTATTCCTTAATATGATACCATCTGAGCTGCCTTAAGCGATCACAATAAAGTTAATGACATAACCTTCTAACAGAAATTAATACTTTTTCTAGTAAGAGGGAAAACTCAGTGTGGCAAAAGCACAAATTTAGCAAACAGAAAGTTCTGTTTGTCACAATATAACCAAAATACTGGATGTGTATTATTACTTATTCTTTTGGGTTACCAGCGGCCATCTATTACGCTGAGACAATCTGATGGTCTTGCATTTAATTATGTGCCTTTATAATTCCCATTCAACCTGTTTATTTTTAACTAAATAGAAATCGATTTGTTTTCTCTATTTTTTTCTGTTCAAATAAGCTAAGGAAAAGTAAACAGAAGGTAAGCAAACACCCAATTTTTAGCCCTTCAAGGTAGGCCTGATTAAGAAAACAAAGTCATATAGATCAATATCACTTTTATTTTAAGTTATATGAACAGAACCTTCCAAGTCTGAATGTGCTTCTCCACTCCCACCCTTTATTTTTGTGAGAACTAGGGAGGGTCTTATCCGAAGCATTTTCTCAAGTTACATTGCTGCTCCAAACTCAGGTTTCATTAATCTGACCGTGGTTTTGGTAGTAGATGTTCCTCTTGTCACTCAAGGTTATCCCCATTAAACCAATATATTGCTAGTTAAACAATGGATAAGGTATAGAAGTAACTTCTTGAAGGAAAATACCTGATTTCTGAGTCATAAAATATGAACAGCATTATCTTCCCTTTCTTATTCAATCTGCATACCAAAATGATCATGAGGAAGCTAGAGTTTGAAGAATCAAAAATTGGGATAAAGATTGGAGGAAGAAGCATTAATAAGTTTCAATATATTGACGATATAACTCTTCTCTCAGAAACCAAAGAAGGCCTGGAATATCTGATCAAGAAAATCAAAGAAAAAAGTGAGAATTTTGGTCTCTTTCTGAACATCAAAAAGACCAAGCTCATGAACACTGCAAGTAATGAAAAAACTCAAAATAAAAATTGACATGGAAAAGACAGAATGTGGAAAAATTCACTTTCCTAGGGTCACAGATCATTCAAAACAGTGCATGCAGCCCAGAAATAAAACATTGGATTGCACTGCATTGTACAGCAATGATGAACATGAGCCGAATATGGAAAACCAAGGACATCAGCCTGGCAACCAATGCAGGTGCCTTCATTCTATTGTGTTCCCCGCACCTACCTATGGTTGTGAAATCTGGACCTTAAAAAAGCAAGACAGGAAGAAAATCAACTTGCTTGAGCTGTGGTGCCGTAGAAGGCTCCTACATATTTTTGGACAGCAAAGGTGACCAGCAAACAAGTAGTAGAACACATAACACCAGGCATATCACTGGAAAGAAAAATCACAAAACTGTGCCTTACTTAATGCGGAGGAATTCATTGGGGGAAAAAACAATTATGCTTGGAAGAGTGAGAAGTAAAAGGAAACCAGGCTGCCAAAGAACCCTGTGGCTGGACACCATAAGAGATGACATCAGAGCATAGAAAAACTCAAAGAAGTAGTACAAGATAGGAAGATGTGGAGAGATCTAACTCATAGAATTGCCAAGAGTCAGACACTATTGAATGGATAACATCATCATCACATATTTTTGCACTATCAGTTGGTAGAGGGGTAAAAGGTAGAAGACTGGCGTTGGTTGGCTGGTTGGCGGCTGGAAATTTAAAAGTTCAGGTATTATTGGATTTTTACTGAGACAGGATTTCCACTGATCAGATATTTTCATATAACAATATTTTAAAGCCTATTAAAATATTTTATCTTGCAAAACATTTAAACAGTAAGAATAGTAATACTATTAATTAGCTAAATACAAATCATAGAAAAAATAAGAAAAAAATAACTGTTTTTTTTAGCCTGTTAGATACGCTTTCTTGATTGCTGAATGAAAAATAAGTGCCTCTGAATAGATTATGCAGCAGCTGTATTTTTTTCTGATGAGACATGTTGAGGAGGAATAAAATGTGTGAATATATTTCTGAGCAATTCTTTTCATTCAGGCTGGAAAACCGCACCTACTGGAACACAGAGTCACATAACTGCAATCTTTCTTTTCCCCTCTCTGTCTCACTTTCCCTGCAATGGTTAAAAGAAGCCCATTAAGTCTGTCTACTCCAGTATTCGATTCCCAAAAAAACATTTATCTAAATGTTTTTGATGTCACAGAGCATGAAAGGATCGTCTTGTGGTTTATCTCCAACAGCTGAAACCTACAAATAAACGGTGTCTTTATAGGATAGAAAGGATAACGGTGGTGGGAAAATGTCTTATCTACTACAGATTTGTATGACTTATTTATGTGAACATTAATATCTCATCTTTCTAGTGGTTATGCAACAAATGGCTTCCATATACAAGTATAAATTTATTACTGAGACAAGAAATTGAGAGGATTTAATTCTCAACGAGGAGAAAGAATAGAAGCAAGCTTTTGTTTTAGCTATTCTTAAATTGTTAAAAGTTGGAAATTTTAGTTGATAAATTATAAAAAGACCCAGCAATTTACCCCAGATATAAAAGCTAACAACCCCTTTGAGGTCAATGTGACTCCCGGTGACTGGTCATGGCCATGTTGCTTTCTGAGCAATTAATGTAAAAATAGTTTTCCACTGCCTTTTTCTGGATTGTTATTTGACTTCTCAGCCTAGTCTACATCTCTCTATTCCCCACCGCATTTTCCAGTCCAAAGCTTTCCACAATCAGGATGAAGAATTAGTTCTAAAATAGAAGTGTAATTTTTAATGTTCCATTTTCTGGGATTCCTGAAACAAAGGAAACCAGGACTTTGTATGTACTTCCAACACTGGGTTTTCAGAATACTGCCCCATATTTCTTGCTTGAATTTTCTTCAGAATAATGTACCCAAAACAGAACTTTGGAAGCACTTGAGAAAGTCAAGTGACTTTTAGGATATTCAGATCCCTAGAGAAGTATTTATTCAAGAACTACCACATCTATTGGGATCCCAGAAGTATGCATTTACATTTTCTGTCATAGTACCAGACTGCTGGTATAAGGTTCCTCCTGAAATATAAGTGGTTTCTATCTGGAAGGCATTCAAAAGGGATTTGAAGACCTGGTTCTTCTCCCATACTTTGAGCTAGAATTCTAGGAACCTGTTGCTGGGTGTATATGTTTGTTGCTGTTTGTTGTTGTTATTGAGGAGATCTGCCATTTTGCTACTATTAGATGCATTTTTGTTTTAAAAAATATATTTATTTTGTTTTATGCTATGAGCCATTGAGTGCCAATTGGAGTAAAGTGGTATTGAGGTCAAATAAAATACATTAATAAAGTATATTCCTGTGTTGCTTAAATTTTTCATTGTCAATCTCAATACAAGTTTATATAGCTGAAAGGCCTTATTCTCATTCTTTAATCACTTGGTATTAGCAAATATTTATGGTGCCACTTTTATACAAAATATGTGTGTATTTTCCTTCCCTTTTTAATTCATCCTATATAAACCTTTCCAATGAGAGCTGGTTCTGGTAATGGAAAAGAGGAAGATTCCTGCATTTGGAGCAAAGTTTCTTCTTTCTTCTTTCTGGGCAATCTCTATGGATATATCTCTAACATCTGATATCTGTTGCCTGGCTAGGTGGTTAGACAGCAGTTACCACTGCTTGCCAAGGCTCCCAACTAATAAGCATTTAGCAAGTAAGAATATGCAAAAAATTATCTTGACTTGGTAGTCATTGCTAATGCACTGATGAAAAAAATCTGTTTTTGTGTATGTATGAATGTATGTGTCTCTGTGTGTACGTATACACACACACACACACACACACAGGTAGTCCCTAACCCTAACCCTTACAACAGTTCATTTAGGCACTGAAAAAAGTGACATATGACCATTTTTCAAACTTACGACTGTTGCGGCATCCCCATGGTCACGTGATCAAAATTCAGATGCTTGGTAACTGACTTGGTATTTAGAATGGTTGCAGTGTCCCAGGGTCATGTGATTATTTTTTGCAACCTTCTGACAAACAAAGTCAATAGGGAAGCCAGATTCACTTAAGAACCATGTTACCAACTTAACAAGTGCATTGACTTACTTAAGAACTGTGGCACTTAACGAATGACTCAGCAACAGAAATTTTGGAATCAGTTATGGTCTACACACACACACATATATATACATATACATATATATAAATATAAAATATCTGGGTGGTGCACCATCCAGAGTCACCTTTAGTGAGATAGGTGGCTATATAAATTTGAACAATCAATCAATCAATTTATTTATTTATTGCAATTTGTCAAACAAAAACGAGAACAAGAATAAGAGAATAAAAATACAAAGGCAGGGACATTACAGATTTCTATTACAGAAATCATATTTTTTACAGTCAATTGGTGTCTAGTAACATTTATAATGTCATTCTGTTTTGTATGGCCCTTCTAAAACTGCCTAAACTAAGTTTATAAGCTTTCATGGGAAAGAATCTTACTGATGTATGAGATTTTTGGGATGGGGTGGGATATAAATCAAAATAATAAATAAAAATAGAGAATATAATTTTTTATTTTTTTTTACAGAAGAGAGAAGTTGGCTTGTAAACAAGTCTTCCCACCATCTCTTTCAAATGGCTTTTAGGTTTCACTAACACAATAATTTGTTACTAGCTTTGTGTCCCAGCAACCCGTATGTCTAGTCTCTTATAATAGCACAATGTTATTATCATTCAAGTTGTATTCATATATAAATAAGGAGAATTGATGATCCTTGTACAGCCTTTCCCAGCCTGGCAACATCCAGATGTAAACGGACTATAACTCTCAGTAGCCAGAATGCCATACCTGATTAACATACTGGAGAGTGTCAGGTTAGGGAAAGCTGAAATAGTAGTTTAAAAGAAAAGCACAAGCTAAGAAACCTTCAGAAAGATACTTAAGGAAACCAGCGGTGATGTGTTTCTTTACAAAACCCATTTATCATAATTCTACCAGATAAACTGAAGCCGAAAGCCTTGTCTCTCTCTCTCTCTATTTTGTTACTTGAAGAGGCAAAGTGAAAATGATTTGTGAAAGATTGCTAGCAGATTTTAAACTTGCTGAAACAGAATGAATGCTTATCTTACTTCCTATCAGCCATCAGAACTTGACACTCCAATAGTTAAGATTTGTCACACTTTTTAACTGAAATCTCCTACCACCCATTTCTAAGTTGGCATAAAATAACAATTTTCACAGTGGTTCACATAGTGCTCTAAATTTACTTAATTATGGTTGAATAATTAAATAGACTACAGTGACAAATCACTTTGGCTCCTATAACACACTAAGTCAAATTAAACAAACCATATCGTGCTCAGTATATGAACCTTTGTTCATACTTGTTCTCTTACTAAATGCAACAGACCATTTCTCCCCATTTCCATTTTACACCAGAACACAGAGATTTTGTGGGTCAGTATGGACTAAGAAATATAGTTTCTTGACAAATTATTTAGCTCTTATATTTTTGGAATATTTGTTATTTTTGCTATCTTTGCCACTATATTTTACCAGAACTTCATGTGGATCTACTAATATATACATATTTATGTATTTAGGTATGTGTGTGTACACATACACATATATACATATACATATACACAAACACACATACACATATGTGTGTATTTATATAGTCTGAATGAACAAATAGCACCAACGTTTGTTGTTCGACATTTCTTTCATAAACATATCCAGAAAAGTTTCGGTTTTAACTTATGTATCTATACAACTTTTCTCCAGAAGTCTGGGCCATCCAGCTCCTTTTGGTCAACTTTGGTATAAACATCAGGGAGCCATATTTTTACTTTGCTACTTTCCTTTCATCATATTTTTATCTACTGCTTTGCTATGATGCTGATAATAGCTGAGAGCCAGATAAAGTGATTTGAAAAGAAGCTTCAAATACTGTTTAAAATTGTCTCCGCCTTATTAAATGAAGAGGCCTCTGTACCTAAACTAAACTAAACTAAGAAATGAGAAGGGAAGACTGGTATAGATGACTGATGAAGTAACTCTACAGCTAAGTATCTCTTAATTTGGATGACAACATAGAAGAACTTAGAAGGAAACATCACAAGAAATTGTGATGGGACCCGTGTCTTGAAAGTATCTATAAAAGTCTTTAAGAGGGCTAATAGCAAAATAATCAAAGCAACAGAATGAAAACTGGGAGATCAGCAGGAAAACCTGCTGACATTTCTTGGTGAAATGTCTAAATAAACAATCCTTCCATCCTGAGAGATCATCATGGGGTGCTCCAGTATGGACTTTTTTTATTTGCCCTACCAATAATTTCCTCTAGCTAATGACTGAATTGAAGGCAGTAAGCCAATTTATAAGAAAGGGGAGAAATCTTATCTGTGATTTTTTTTGTCTAATATACTAAATATACTAATAAATATACTAATTTGTAAACCATGTACTTGACATTTTGATTGTAAATCAAGCGAGGGGCTGGATCAGTTTAACGTATTGGCTGAAAAACTAACTGGGTTCAACTGGGGAAATCAACAATCAGTTACTGTATAGAGCTGCATCAACTACTGTAACAGAAAAGTATTCTAAACATCACCACTATTGGTTTCATGGATTTAAAGAAAGCATTAAATTTAGCATCCTCTTCCAATGTCCAGAGATTACTGCTTTTGTTTCAATGAACTCAATTCACAAATATTTTATTGTGCTCATTATTCTTTGTGATCTGGCACTCAATTTCCTTGTTATCTATTTTTTATAAGTCTGATGAATCAACTACTCTCTTTTTTTTTAAATTTGCTAATATTCAGTGGCTGGTTCTCTTCAAAAAGGCATAGAGCTCATGTGTTCTTTGGAAGCCTTTGCTTAATATATGTATATTTACCCATATGCATTCTGAACATTACAGAATCATCTGCTCAGTTTAAGTCTGAGTATTTTACTCTTTATTATCATCTTGATCTTTTGTAACTGAAACTAAGACGTATTTACTTATCATCAAAAGGGGAGTCAAAGCATATGAGATTTATACTACTCAAGACTAGCCTAAATTGTCACCATTATTTAAAGGCGTGCTCAATTATTGAATCTAGCCACTTTTTAAAAGTTAAATTGATTGCCCTAAAGGAGTTGGTTACTTTTTCATACTTGCATGTTAGCACAGATGAAATCTAGCTGGTTCGCACTGGTTCGGGCGAAGTGGTAGGGAAAATTTTGATTGGTTCGGAGAACCAGCAAATATCATCTCTGGCTCGCCCCGCCCCTGCCTGCCTGCTCACCGCTCGCCCCGCGCAGCATCCGGAGCTTGCCTGGCGCTGCGGTGGCTCACATCGCACTGCTTCCCGCGTGGCGTCCATGCGCGGCCTAGCTACCTGCGCCCCCCCCCATGGCCCCCGGAGCTTTCCACACTCACCCTGGGAACTTCAGCCTCTGAAAATGCCTGCTGGTTGAATGGA
>JANHFL010003389.1:67124-94291 GCA_032468155.1 Oxyrhabdium leporinum
AAACTGGTTTTACAAATAGAATCAAATGTTTTGTTCTTTCACAGAACGATAATAGAAATGCAGCATTTTATCTTCAAGAATACAATTTTCCAAATAAAACTCTAAGAAGATCTCAGAAATTCTTGAATTTCTATAAATCTAGTCACCTCAAGGCAGGGTGCTCTGGAGAGGGGAATCCAGCTTCATATACAGAATAGTCCTATTCATCAACAACATACACAGAAGGGAGTTTTTAAAATTTTGATGAAGAAAAACCAAATCTGCCAAACAGGAGCATATGATGAAATATAAGCATATTGTGGGTACCTTACATCTGTACTCTCGGTACTGCACTGTCTGTCAGTGTAGTATCAGCTTCAGTTGACTCTGTCAACTTCAGGTCAAAGTGCAAATATAGAAAATTCCTAACATGCTGGATTTGCACATATTTGCAGGACTGCTTCCTCCAACCATAACTGTCTGCTTTAATTCAGGCATCTCAAGAAAAACTGTTAGTAATACACCATTTCCGCAAATTCTATCGTCTGCAGGCCCATAAATGTTATTTTTCATTGGTGACACCCCTGCTAGAAAAAAACCTCTCGTAGAGATCAAATCTTCACAATTCCCAGACATACTAAGCCTTCTGGAATCTTTTGAAGATTGGGATGTTGCAGAAGGCATAGAGGAAGTGAAAGAACAGGCAGAAATGTTTGTTTCCTTCGTCTGATTTAATTGTCACGTATACACTGTCTTTATATGAAAGTTTTTGTTCTTAAAGTTATTTTTTGCTCCTCGTTATGGTAATTGCAGAGACTCTGGCTAATTGCAACAGGTATTAACTTGATCAATATAGAAATAAATATAGGTCAGTACAGATATCGAACAATGACAGCATACTGAACAGATGGCCGTTCAGCCTCTACTAAAATAGCAATAGCAATAGTACTTAGATACTTCTATACCGCTTCACAGTGCTTTACAGCCCTCTCTAAGTGGTTTACAGAGTCAGCATATTGCCCCCAACAATCTGGGCCCTCATTTTACCCACTTCAGAAGGATGAAAGCTCAGTCAACCTTGAGCCGGTGAGATTTGAACTGCCAAACTGCTAGCAGTTAGCAGAAGTAGCCTGCAATACTGCAATCTAACCACTGCGCCACCACAGCTCATGAATAAATACTACCAGCAAGAGAGAATCCATAAATTCTCAAGGAAATCCACTTCACTCAAAATTTTCTTTTTATCATGAAGTCCATTCTTCCAATCCTGAGTTGAAATTAGATTCACTACAAATTCTACCCAGTTTTTACAGAAGGGAAGTAGTTTATGAACATTCAGCAACACACAGTTATTTATAGTTAGTCCTCAACTTACAACAGTTCAATTATTGACCATTTGAAGTTACAAGGGCACTGAAAAAAGTGACATGACCATTTTTCAAACTTACGACCATTGCAACATCCCCACGGTCACATGACCAAAATTCAGATGCTTGGCAACTGATTCATATTTATGATGGTTGCAGTAGTCTGTGATCACCTTTTGCGACCTTCTGAGAAGCAAAGTCAATGGGGAAGCCAGTTTCACTTAACCGTGTTACTAAATTAACAACAGCAGTGATTCATTTAACAACTTTAACAACTCATTTAACAAAAAAGCAAGAAAGGACATAAAATGGGGCAAAATTCACTTAACAACTGTCTTGCTTAGAAACAGAAATTTTAGGCTCAATTGTGATCATAAGTCGAGGACTACCTGTACAAGCAGAGATTTTTAAAAAAGTGCTGAAGAAGTAAACCTAAGATGTGTCACTTGTCAGCTTTCCCAGATAGACCAGAGAGGAAACACAACCAGATGAGCAAATGATAGTTCATTGTAAAACTATAGTAACATAAACTTGTAATCTGAAAGTAAAATTCTCACACATCAGAGGGTCCCTCTGAGCCTCTTTCTCCACCCATTATGCAGCTGCTGGCTATGCCCCTATTAGACCGTTCGCTAAACCAGGGATCTCCAACCTTTGGCTGAGGAATTCTGGGAGTTGAAGTCCACAAGTCTTAAAGGTGCCAAGATTGGAGACCCCTGGCCTAGGCAGCATCTCTCCCCATCCCCATTATATTCCCACATACCGTTACATCTCTTTTGGGCAGCAGTCACTTTTAATCACTCAGATCCACTTCCTTTTTCATCTGTTTTTACCAACTCAAGATCTGTAGGCTTCTTGATCAGATTTTCAGTCTGCCCCCTCACGGTGACCCAGCTATGAAGAAGTAGCTTACTAAAATCCCCAGATACTGTTGTATTTGTTTTGTTCTTTTTGAAATATGAAATTTGATCTCCATCAGCAAAACATGCCTCCTAGAATTGCTTAACGATTAATAAAATGAGTTTTGCACGCATGTTTGAGAAGAACCTTCACAAAGGATGCCTCGATCTCTTCAAGGATTTGAATTATACTGATGTGTAGATCCTGGGTGAAATTACTGAAATAATGTAACTTTGATTAATGTAATAGATTTGGCACAGTTAGAACTGTTTCGTGACAATATTAAGTTATTCTTTTATTTAAAAATATTAATAAGATGGAGAAAAGAAACAAAAGAGGTCTGAGTTAGCATGAATTTGCAAGCATCAGGCAGAAGATGTCTACCTCAAGAAATGAGTGGACTGTCAGGAAATCTTTATGACTTCAATCAACTTAATAAACTATATAGAAAACTAAAGTGATTTCTTGCTATTTCAGTGCCTCTCAATTTATTATGTATTAGGGAAAAAAACCAAAACAAATCCATCATCTTCTGACATAGTTAGTTTTGATTATCTAAAGAATTCCCCCCACTCCCAAGTATGGTGGCAATGGATGCTAATTATAAATTAAACAGAGGGATCTTATCTGGTATGTTCTTTATGCTAACAACTCTATACTGAAGAGAAGAGTCATAAATCAGAAGATTTGGGAAAATGGTTTTGTGCAGCCATAGAAAATAAAAACAGGGTATTAGCAAAAGAGCCATCTGTTCTAGGCCTGCAACTGAATAGCCTTTGCATAATATAGCTCAGGGAACATTCTTCTGCATAATGGATCATCCATCCTTTATGTCAATGTTTCTCACTTCAACAATTTTAATATGTGTGGATTTCAGCTCCCAAAATTCCCCAACCACCATGGGAATTCTGGGAGTTGAGTTCCGCATTTTTGCTGTGAGTTGCTGAGCTGAAAAACACAATTTTATGTAATGTTAACTTTGTAGAATATCATGGTCTTGGATATGGCCTCTAGGTTGGGGAAAGACCAGCCCACAGGCATTTAGAAAGAATAGTATAGTATGACCATTTTTTCTTAGACATTTGAGCAGTGCTATGAAGAATATGAAGAACTAGATGAAAATATGGTGGGATATTCCAAAATGAACTTGGTCTTTCCTTTAAAACAAAGAGTGTTACTCCTACCTCAGGTTCACCACAATCACATTCTTCTCCCTCTTCTACATAGCCATTCCCACATTTGGGGCCACCAAATGATTCCTTAACCTCTGGAAGGTTGAAGAGGCACATCCCCACGCCTTTCTCCAAGCTGTTTTCCAAGTCCTTCTTGCTGCAGCTGCTGAACATCATAGGAAATGGATAGCTAGAGAAAAATATGAGAAATTTTGTTACTATAGTGGAATTTAGGTGAAAGAAAACGCCCAAACATGCTGCTTTGTTAGCATGCCATTCTAAATTGTACAGCATCATAATACAATATAATCAACAAGGCAATAAGTGTTCCTTCTACTGGGGATTAAATGCAAGCATTTTGACAATTGCTGATGTTAATGCTTCTTCCACAATGCGTACTTTGTGTACATTAATAATTATTATAAACACACAAAGCTGTCTTAAGAAAAACACACTGCATAAAATTAACTGCAGTATATTTTATATATCTTTTAGTAAAATAAACATGCTTAGGGATAACTAATCCTCACTACTGTACCGCTAAGCCCTCCATATCAAGACAGATTTTACAAAGTGGGTAGTTTTGGGGGAGAGAAGGAGTAGGAAATGGGACACAACAGATTAGAATCTGTAGGAAGGTGAAATTGGCATTACAGGTTGTCCTCACTTAACAACTGACTGCTTGACAAGTTTGAAATTACAATGGCCTTGGAAAGGGTGATTTACGGCCTGTAAAGCACTCCCAACCACCATAAAATATCGCCACCCACCCCAATCACGTGACCACATTTCAAATATTGGTAACCAGATCACATTTATAATAGTTTGCAGCATCCTGTGGTCACATGACCAGGATTTTGATGGGTTTGGGGCAATTTCCAGCAGAAAATGGCAAAAAAATGGCCATTGGATATGCTGGATTCACTTAACAAAGATGTGATTCACTTAACAACCACATGGCTCATTAACATGACTTGCTTTACTACCATCATGAAAGCAGTTGTAAACTCTAGTCAGGTTATGGTGTTGGCCTTTTTAATGACTGCCTTGACTTACAACCAAAATTCCAGGCCCAATTCTGGTCATAAATTGAGGACTCCCTATAATACTCTAATAGCAAACTATGGATCAAATCTTTGCGCTGCTTTTGCTACTGATTATATATGAAGGACACTCCTATAAGTTTTTAACGTAAAGAGTTTCTGTGAAGTTTCTACTATTTAACTCTTCATTTTTATGCTCTTGCATGCTTTTTTCAGTTTTCCATTGGATGTTTGCCATTCAGTTAATCGTTAGTGAGGCTCAAAAACCATTCTATTCAGTTTAATGCCAGCTGTAACTGGAAGGTAGCAAGGACATCATGCCACTGCTATGGACACTAAAAGAATGCCAAAACACACATACTAGCTCTTCTGGGACATTTCTTGTGATTACATTAGCTTGAATCAGAACCATCTGGTGAATAAAAAGCAAACTGCCTTATTTTCTAGGCTCTGGAACCAATTCACTTGTCCTTCTGCATTCAACCAGCAGCTTCACGCTATAGCTGGATAGGGAGTCAGCCAGCTCAATAATCACTGGAGTTTGTTCCCAAAATGTCTTACATCAATCCTCTCCTATTAAAGCTAGGACGAAGACTTAAATAGACAAATAAGGGAATAAACATAAAATCTGCATAATTGAACGAGGAAGCATAATAATTATAATTTATAACTGAAAGACTGTGTTCTAACTCATCAAATAAGGGAGTCTTATTAAAGGAATTAAAGAAAAGTTTTGCATATGCTTGTTGCCATTTTTTGCCATGATCCTTTCTCCCCAAAGTCTTTTCCCCCCTCCTCTTACCAAGAATCAATACTACTGCTTTCCCCATTTTGTTTGTTTTCTTTTAAGAAGAATTCAGACAAGCTTAGAAGCAAAACTATTGCTGCACTTGGCATCTTCCTTTCCCTTGAAATCAGCTAGGGTAGGAAGACAGAGCCTAGGCTGATTTTCTAAATGATGTGGGTGGTGAAAATGCTAGACTGTGGGACGGTGGCCTTTTGCACAATTGTTCTACAATAGTGACACATTCATATGACCTGAGGTGATATAAACCTCAGGAATCAATAAGAGTAGTCTGGGAATTACAATAAATAAAATGAAAGAGGAGTAAGATACATTGAACATGAAGATTTATGTGTCCTTCTAAATACAACTCTTCTCTTGATACCAACAGTCTTTGTTGAAAAGGCCAACAAATGTGACTACATTATTACACAGGCCCAAGAACTGCTCAAATTAATGCTCCATGACAAATTTACAATAGGTGCTTCATAAGTACCTCTTCCACTGGCCCATGGAGTACGGTAGCAGAATTGTTTAGAATCTTTATCTATGTTAACTAATACGTTGCACTGCATAAACTGCTTAGTTTAGGCATTAAAAACGTAAGTTGAGATTTGAAGCCAGACACAGAGGAAAGCTATTTCATCTCAGTCTCAGAGACGCATTTTTAGAAGTAAAAATGAAGTGAAATCATTAGATATGCATCGTATTCCTCTCTGCATTCAGAAACCAGTTGCTCTCCATGTAAATTTAAGAATATGTCATCTTGGTATCAGTTTCATTAATGTACAAGTTGTGTCTTGGCCTATTGTGTTGATACTGATACCGAGCTGGGATTGGATAGGCTCAAATCATGACAAATGCAAAATGGGGAGGTGGAGGTTTGAGTAAATATTAAGAACGTTACATAGAAAAAGAAAGATACACCAAACTACAGCCCTTCGGCTTATCGGTAACTCCTTGAAATGACAATGGACAGAATTTCTGGAGTCACCTGACAGCTGAGTGGCACTTTCCCAGGACTTTAGGTCTATGTTGAAGTTCTTGGTATTTGGAGTATTTTGCCAGCCTTTATACTTTTTACAAGAGAGTAAACAGTAGAATACTTGGTGATAGCTTGGTGAGAAGATGGTCTGGTGACATATCTTATCAATAGCTTAAGAAACCAGACAATGCTCGGTCAAAGGTATTGGCACATGAGATATTGTTTGTAGGATGGGGCTACCCACTCTCCCTTCTACAGGGATCATGTTACAGAGCTCATATCCTTTTCTTTATCTTAATTGTTGTAAGTAGCAATGCAGATAAAAGATTTGATGTGAGAGTAATTACATACAAGTTGTAAGAAGCAAAAGTGATTACTTTTAAATTGCAGTAGATTGTTAAGTAACTCTTAGCACGGGTACAGAGTGTGGAAGAGTTCACAATGCAATGATGTAATTTGCAAAGCTTGCTAAATACCACTAATTGTCAGCCTGGGAAAGTGCATCTTATATGTATAGAGACAGAGAAAAAAATTGAGCACACCACTACGGTTCCCCACTAATTTTTTAGCAGTGACTCAAAACCCAATTCAAAGTGCTGTTTTTAACCAATAAAAATCTTAAATAGTTTTTAAACAAGGACATCAAAAAGATTAATACTTCACTTATGACTTTGCTTACTCATTCTAGTAATCATTGGAGGCCCAGTCATGCACCTTTCAACACGCGTCTCCAAATCCTTCTATCATGATGGAGACATGAAACAGTGCCTTCATTTCACCTGCCTCATATCTAGTAGACTTTTAACCGAAAAATTGTTTGTCCCCTCTTTCCTTCCTGAATCGTCTCTTCTACCACAATTTCTACCCTATTCCATTCTAGGATCCTTCTCCCACCATTCAGTTGAGGCTAGGAATTAGGAAACTGTGGGGTGTAGTCTGATTTAGGCATGAAAACTAGTTGGGAGACTTTGGGGGAGTCACTCTCTTGCAGCCCATGACATTCTTGGCTGATAAGCTGATCAGTCAATTCATGTCATAACCAATGGATCAAAACTTGATTGATCTGGGGAAAAAAGCAGACCCTGCACTGTGGAACAACACCAGGAAAAAAAATTTCAAGGGGAGAAGGGAAGAGAAAGATTATGTAAGTTTTTGTCTGCCAGCATAGCCAGTAAAAGCCAGTGTTTGATCCTGCAGATTCTGCTTTAAAGATTTAACACTTTTTAACGGAAGCAGATCTGAGTTACTTTTTAATGAGCTTTGTTTAAAAAAAATAAAACATACCATAGCTGATCCTCTTTTTTCTACAGGTCATTTTTAAGATTGGCACTATTACTTTTTATTCTTTTAAAGATTTTCCATAGTGTGGTTTCAAATGCTGGTTTGTAAGTTACAGGAATAGCAAAATAAAATAAACAGTAACAACAAACAGTTTAAGCAATTGCAATTCAGAAGAAAAATGACAGTAAATATTTCCGTAATTAGCATTTAATATTTATGACTATTTCTCTAGGCAAAGATTTCAAGGGTCTCTCAATGGGGCAGCAGATGCTTTGGTCTATGCTGGTGGCCACAGAGTGTCACTATTAACCGATGCTATTCTTCAGCCTTCAAAGGACCTTCAAGCTGTTTCCTATTGTGAAGTAGTGGAACCATTAAATTTCTGGATTTTCCTCTTCTTGACACTCATTCCCTCATTTATAATCAGCGGCATATTCACTATTTACCAAAGAAAGCAGAAAGCCATTGAAAAGATTTTGCTGGAAACACAAAACCCCAAGATAAACAAGAGATGAGCATGAGAAATCTGACACAGAAAGAGCATGAATGAATCTTCTATAAATGAAGAAAGGATGGCCTTATTTCCACTCAAGCATCTGAACTAAACCGGAGGCAATATGAAGCTTCATAGTCTCACCTCAAACAGAAGGGGGAAGATGTTACAATTAGCCTTGTATAAGGTGGAACACACTATTGAGCACCACCAAGCCAAGCTGCTTAACAAAGACGAATATTCAGCTCTGAGGCAAGATTGAAATAAGAAGCAGTTCTGACATTATCAGGATTAACATCAGAAAGAAGCACAGATATAAGCCCAGACGAAGAAATGAAATCTATCTGAAGCATAAAGAGAAGGGAGTGAGGAATGGGTCTTTAGCCATTGTTTTTGCTAAATACTTCTAACTGCCAGTCTGGAGGAACAGCATTTTACATTTGTAGAGTGAGAAAAAATGTACCTTACCACTAGGTCTTGTCACCAATCCTTTAGTCCTATCTTTGACAATCAGGTGCTCTTCAAATGTATTCAGTTCTTAGAATTCACATTACATATTTTTGGCCAAACCAGCAGAGAATTCTGCAGATGGAATTCTAACATCACAATGAAAGCTACCTAATATATTTTACATTTTTTTCTAATTGGATGCTATATCTTGGATGCATCAAAAATTGCATATTTTGGGTGCAATGCAACATAACTGATTATTGAGCTACATATTACATTTTATGCCTCATATTTCCTCTGAGAATCTAAGGCAATGCAATGAGGACAGCACTCTTGTAGATACAACACTCTTGTGAGGTGGGCTGAATGTGACTGACTGATTTGACAGAATTGACTGGACCCCAAGAGAGCTCTACATTCATGTGGATATGTCAATCAGATCTCAAATAACACATTACTCTTTATGCTATTAACGTTTTCCCAATAATCCCTTTCAGAATGCATCTTGTCAAAGTACTGTAATGTGAACGTGGATTAAAAAGTCCAAACTAATGAATGAGATACATTTCATATGTACCTGAACCTTATGGAGAACTTATCATTTTATGTTGTGAGATCACATGGCCATTACAGCAAAAAACGAAATGGGAGGGGGATATTAAATACCTTTCAGATTTTTTGCATGGGGGAGAGGGGAGTGAAGAATGGAGAGTTGGTGGGTAATTAGAAATAAAATATGGAAATTGAGATTATTGTAATTAATAGTTGATTTGAAGTTGGCAGTCAGCCTTGATAAAAACCAACAGGGCTAGACAGTCTTTGCAAGGAGAAGTTCCCATGTTACCTAGATCTTGATGGCCTTCTGAAAAAGACAATAATTTCTACAAGTGTACAGAATCTCAGCTGCCTATTTTGGCATTACTGGACTCCATGCTGATTTATTTTGCATTAAAAGGGAGAGCAAATGAAGATGAATTTTAGAATATATTCTGTTCCAAATACAATTTAACCAAAACGATCAAGGGCTGGAACAATTCTCCTATTATGAAAAAATTCCATGCTTTGTACTCTTCAGCTTTTTTTTTTAAAGGAGCAGAGAAAATAGGAATATGATAGGAATATACCTACAATTATGTCACATTTAGAGATAATGTAGAGGAAAAGATTTTATTCTCTCCTTTGATGTATTAGAATCTTGGGCCATCCCATAAGGCAAAATGACAGGTGAGTCAGCACAGATAAAAGAAAGTGTAGTTAACCTATGGAATTCCATAGCAAAAGATGTAGTGACGATAACTAACCATGACAGTTTTATAAAGATTTTCAAAATTCATGGAGGATAACACTGCCTACTTCATTGCTAGTTGTGACACCTATATCACCTCCAGGGATGAGAAAGATATTAAATTGGTCTCTTGATGTCTTTGCTACAGATGTGACTAGGAGAGTATTCATGTTCATCGTGTGGCTTCCTTTTGGCATTTGGCTCATGGTGGCAGCAACAGAAACTTGGACTTGGTTCTCCCAAATTATGCATTGATCCAGTTTTCACATCCAAGTCAAACTATAACATTTACGAGCAAGGCTCATTGAACAGTATCAAGTATGTTTGAATTTTCTGAGCTATCAGATCTATTCTGCTATGTTGATAAATGGGGAAAACATGATGTTCATATAATTGTGTTTCACTATTACATTCTCTTGCAGAATGCAATTTGTCAAAATAATTTGAATGTGGAAGATTAGGGTACAAATTTTTACTCAGCCATGAAACTTACCGGATGGCTTTGGGCATGTCATTATTTCATAGCCTAATTCACTTCAGAGAGTAAATTATAGTTCCATCTAGGCAGCTCTGAACTGGTTGGAGAGAAAATGCATAATATTCATACCTTCGTTGTAGAGACCACGAATGGCATGTTCAATTATGTTTCTCCCTCATATTTACACATCTGTAGTTCTCATTTTTTATTTTAGAACACACAGATCTCAGATTTAAATTTTCAATATATCTGTTGATAAATACAAAACAATCTGCCCTTTATATACCCCTGATCAGTTCATGAAAGTGAAAGTAATCATGTGGGACTTATATGGATTATATTTTCTGCAAAGACAAGTTTAACAAATTACACTCAATTCATATAGTCAGTGACACTACTGGCTGAGGCTGCTGGGAACTGTAGTTCAATATATCTGAGGAGCCAATTTGTAGAAGGCTGGTCAACACTACTAACTGTATTAGGATAGGATAAATTGCTCCCCGCATATATTTAAAAATCATATCACAATTAAATGTAGATTAAAACCTAAAAAAATAATAATCAAAGAATAGCATCAAATTTTAAGAATTTTTCCACTGCTTTTCTCCCCCTAGCCCAAAAAGTGAAAATTCATCTATGACAAAGAAGTAATTGAAATTGAATTATTTGTATTCCACCTCTCTTTCCTACTAGGTGAAGGAGGGCTTTCATTTTTCACCTGGACAAAGACTTCGGTGCCTTAGTAGGGTGAAAGAATGTGAATCATCCACAATTTAACTGAGTTTTTCTTACTCGCCTCTAATGTACGAACTGTTCCCAAGAGCTCAAAATGCATTTATGTTGTCAATAAATAAAGTGAATATTAGCCTAACTTGTTGTGGGGATAAAGTGAGTGAGGGAGATGTGGGGTGGGGGGGAGGGGACACTATGTTTACTGAAGAAAGATTGAATATTGATGCAATGAATAAATAATTGGGACAATTTAATTTTGAATGGAGAAGTCTTTCAACCCTGTCTGACAATAATGGAGCTGAAGGACACAAAGCTGTTATTAAACACCTTTTTGGTTTCCATGACCATTCTCTTATTTTTTTCAATTTTTTCCTCTTTCACTTAAATATAATTATCCTCATTTGTTTCTTCGTTATCAACCAGCTAGGCTTCTTTTTGGGATGTAAAGTAATTTTGGGTTTGTTCTTTCTTTTTTATTCTTTCCTATCCAACAATATTTGAAAGGAATTATGTATACATGCTTGAGATACTGTCTGTCTGTCCACCTGTCAGCACAACAAGACTCCAAAAATTGAACACAACAGGACTAAAATGGGTAGAGAAATCACCAAAAAGAAAATAATGAGTTTGCAAATGGCTGAGGAAATCTTCAGCAGAGGAAATCCAGCATTCCCTATAGGCCACAGCTTGAAATGCTACTGACTGCCCCATTCTAAGTCTTCTGTCCCCCTTCTCATGTGTGTCCGAGCAAAGCATAGGTAATGTGTGCTGTGCTTCTCAAAGATATAACACAGGAAGAGAGAAGAAATACACACAGAATGAGAAGCATTAAATATGCATCCACTTTGGCAAAAATCACTTCTGTGTGTGTGTCACATAGTCACACAAAAGTTGTACACATCCTGATCAGACACACCCAGATGCAACATATTACTTCATTACCCAAAAGAAAATACAGATGCAGCCATTGCTGATAAAGACTTGGAAAGAATCCCAGAATTCATGCTTTGCAGAGTGTTGTAAACATCTATGACAATTTTTTTGGTTTACACACATATAAACTGTAGATCTAGCTGATCACCTTTTGTACTCAGAGGAATATATGATCTCAAGAAATTCACAGTGCTGCACTAAAGTTTCAGACAAGAGTCTTTCCACTGCCAGAGTTACTTATATGAATTATAAATTATCCTTGATATATCCTTGATATAAATGGAACACAAATCATATGCTTTGCCATTGAAGTGCTCAGAACAAAGTAGTAAGAATTAAAATTGAGGGGGATGTGCTTGTTGCTTTCTCTGTCCCTCATTTCCTACTGCAGGTCATATATCTACTGTAAGTGGGTGCTTCCATCTTTATGGCATACATCATATTTTGCAATCATTCATATGAACGTCCACCTGAATTTCAATAAGGATGTTGTCTGTGTTGTTTGTACAATGTATGAATAAACATAGACAGTCAAGCATCTGATTGTAAAATACAGAATTTAGTACACACCAAGTTGAGCTTCTGAAATAAAATGAGGATTGAATAACAACTCTGAATTTACTCTCCTGGTGTGCCACTGTGTTAATTGAAGTGGAATGTGTCATTAATAACTTGGCATGTAATTATGGCTCTTTTTACATTGTAACATAAAACATTTTCCAGAAGCTGTGTTAGAAAAATGAAACTACAGAGGCTGAAGACTGTTCAACAATTGTAGAGTTAACCAGTTAGGTTCATCTAATATCTTAAGAAAGGATGGCTTTATTCTATTTGTTTAGTCAAATAAGCAGCTTTACAAGGAAAATGCAAGATTCCAATTAGACAACATCGAAAGGACCAATAGCTGGATAATTTTTAAAAAGTATTTCAAAAGGAAGTAACAACTCCTTTGTAGAGGGCATGGCATAATAATTCCACAATCACAAAACTGCCAAGTAAAACATTATAAAGTTTCTTTTCCTTTGACAAATATACAGTAAGTTGTTGTTGTTTTTTTAAATAGAACTCTGTGGTCAATGTCATTTCTTATTCCAAAGGTGAAGCAACACTAACTCAATTTATCAAGCTTGACATTCACTTCTAACTGTATTCCAGAGTTATCTGCTATGCAAACTCTGTGGAAGCTGTACTCAACTACTGTTCCTATTGAAAACTAAGCAGTCAAGGAGAGTACTTAAAATCAGTTTACATTTGCCTCTGGTTCATCTATTATTCCATTTCCTTTTAAATTGCTACCTCATTAATAACAATTAACTTGACAGCAAAGGGTCTGGATTTCACAATTTACTGTGTAGACTTGATGTCAACCCAGTGATTTAAGAAAACAAGAGAACACCAGAGAGAGGAAGGTCACCCTGGTTTCACATTTAAGGGAGAAAAAAGAGCAAAAATTGTAACATGCTTTGTAGCTTTTGCCAACGTTAAAGAAAATTGTAGATAAGAAACCAAACTAAATTAGTTTGTGCCTAAATTGTTGCGCTAAACATGACATCTATTCCTAACAATAAGTGAATCGTGATAAATCACCAACATTACTATTGGAAGCAGATTGCTTGCAATCAGTTTCCAAGTTGCTTCCTCTACTCTTGTGATTAAATGGATGCTGCTGGACAAATATCCAGAAAATCTGCAAGAAATGTCTAGCCTTCACAGCATGATGAGGTATTTTCATTAGGGTAAAAATTATGCTAGGACTTAACTAATATTTAAATAACTATTCACAAAGCTTTGGTTTCCCCCCCCTTTTCCTTGATGACAAACCGTTTTTATAATGTAAGACAGAGAAAAAAAACAAAATTGAAAATAGAACCTACACAACAGAACACAACATGGGTGCTTTAGTAACAGGTAGAGAACAACATGTTATTCTCACACACAGAAACCTTACCCAAAGAGATGTTTGCCAAAAGAAGGTTCTCAGAGTTGTCAACCAATAGGCATCTTGTAAGCATTTAATTTTTTTTCTGGCACCCTGCTATATAAAACCACAGCTGGAAGCACTAGTATTACATCCTAGGCTGTTTTGACAAAGCTTTTTGTCAAGATGTCAAAAATTTACTATGGAAAGGACTGAGCCAGTGAAACAACTTCATTTCTGGTCATTGTATTTTACATACATGTCTATACATACATATAGAAAAATTCTATACATGTTCTTGTCAAAAAGGATATATAGGAGTTGACAGATTTTACTATAGACAGAAGACTGACAATAACAATATTAGTTTTGAAAATTGCAAATCAAGGCAACCTGTGAATCATAAATAAGCATCAAATTATTTGGGGCAGTAATTATAGAGCTGTTTCATGCAGTGATCTATGTCAGCAATGCACTGATGGAAGAATCTGTAGCTCTTGCCTTACCTCACAAATAAAGGACAAAATAATATTAGTCACTAGCAAACTAGTCACTGATACACACTGCGCCATTAACTAAAACCTTCCAATTACTAATCTGTGTCCTGTATCTTGACTGTTTCCTGCGTGTATGTAGAATACAATTGGCTTGCCAGGTAATTGCTAGAGTGAAGGATCTAGCTGACCTAGAATAGGCTGTGCATGATTGACATGTCATATGAATCACACATTTGTCATATGACCAAAATGTGCTTCAGTTGACTGTATCCATAGTCTTAGCAAGGGAAAGCGAATACCTATACCATTACAAATACATACACACCAAGTATGTTTGTGTGTATGTATGCACTGGCTATTTTTCTTTTTCATATTACATTTTAAAAAACCTAGAGAATTAAGCAATACTTATAGCATCTACCTTACATGAAGAATAAGCAAACAGCATGGCTTAATCCATCATCTTAAAATAACTTTCATTAAAGAAAGCAGCTGCTTTAAATTTAGATCTATTTATAAAAGGAAGAAGAAGACAAATGACATAGCATTAATCAAGCGAAGGTCTGGTTTTCATAAAGAGTAAACATCTTTCTCAGCAGTCACATTATATAGTTGGATGCTCACATTGCTGTGCTTATTTTTCTGTTTGTTTATTAGATTTGTATAGCTACCCGTGTGGAGTTTTCGGCGCTCTGTGAAGCTTGGTTGTTGCTTGCAAATGTTTCATTAGCCAACTAAGTAACTTCAGACTTGCACTGATGATGTTACCTAGTTGAATAATGAAACGTCTGCAATTTAATAAGCATGCTCAGAGAGCACCAAGAACTCCACAATTTAACCCTGATCTACAGATAGTTTCCTTTATTATCATCACCTATCTCACACAGATGACTCTGGATGGCATAGAAGGATTAAACATACAGGTACCCATGACATATATCCCGAAGTGTCCCAAGATATACAATAACTCCTCTCACAGAATAAAAGAAACACACGAACTACAGCCAAACTTATCTAGCCATTGACTTATCTAGCCTGACCCAAATACCTGAGGAAAGAATCTGTTCTTCAAGTCCCTACAAAAGGCTGTCAGAATTAGAGCCATATGAATCACCAAATGCGCCTTCCTTTTTAAAAAACTCACACATACATACACAAAGTGTTTATACATAGCAAGTTAGTCTAAGTAGAAAAATGCTGAGTTAAGTACCTTATTTTGGTATGCTGACAGGTTTTTTTTGGATGTTTTTTTTGGTTTCTTTCACATATTATAAAGAATTATTTTGTTTCAACATGCGTCCAGTCACAAGTATTCCACTCTATGCATTAAAAATAAAAGTCTAATGTCATTAACTGTTCACTGTAGGCATTAGGCCTAGATATGCTTTTGGAAAAGCATTCGCATGTTGGAAAATAAAATAAGGAAACATGGAAAATCTGGACATTGTTTAAAGTTATAATTATGACTTTTTCCATTGGAAAAAAAAAGATATTTATAATGGTGTTAAATGTTTAATAGCAAATGAACAATGATTGTCCCTCAGCTGCACCCTGTTGATTTCAAGAATTTAAATGAGATGCTGACATAAGACTATCCTGACATTTCATGCTTGTTTCTCACTATTGAAAATGGGGAGGCATTAAACTATATCACTGTGTTTTTTTTGTTTAAAAAAATGCAAGTTACATTGCTGGCAAAACAACAAGTCTGTCACAACTAATTTATTGGGCAGGACTGTGTTTGTGAGTATGTGTATTTAAATTCAGACTGGGCTGGAAACATAGATGCTGCAGAATTTAATTAGGAATGGTTTACCTTGCCAAGATAATTTCATTTTCTAAAAATCATTAAATAGATAAATTCAGAGGTTTCTGCTGATTCTGCATCTAAACATCTATAAACATCAGCAGGCCTGAGAAATGCTAAGCATTTCTAATTTAAGAAAAACCAGTTAATCTGGGGTTAACCATTCTTTCCTGCAACTAATAATTGTTCTGCTTACTGAAGATGTTTAGACGTATTAATCAATTCTCTCTATTTTAATTCCTCCACACATCCATTATAGCAAACTACCACATGTACAATGGACGGAAATAAAAAGGGTTATTCTTTGCATAAGAAGCAGGTGGTACAAGTAGAAATTCAAGCTTCTTCTGCTTTACCTCATTGTGTCCAGGTTTCCACACAATTTCCTTCCACCTGGTTTGTTTCCGAAGATGGTATCATTCAAGGCTAAACACAAGCACAGCATAGGAGCCCAATTCAAGAGAAACTTTAAGTAAAATACTGATATACATGGACTGGCTGTTTCCAAAGGTTCAAGATATTATTCCTCCATTTCTACTGGAGCTCTAAATCAGATTGAGTGGAAGCCCAAATTCCAAAGAGGATGGAGTAATTTGGAATAGATTTTCATTTATATTCAGTTGAGTGGAAAGATCTCATTTGTTCCACTTCAAATTCGAGCTCTCCGCAGAGCTCTGATCTGGATCTATTGCTTAAAATCATGGCTACATTATATTATAAATTATGGCTCAATTGCTTGCATTTTTTTGCCGATGGGGTAGGAAATAGGTTTTGTTGTTTGTGTAAGATGCTGTGGTAGAGAGCAGAAGGAAGGAGAATATGATCTGCCCTTAAGTAGTAATAATCTTTCCAGTCCCCCTTCCCACATTCAATACTGTGGAAAGATTATCAATCTTGGAAAATATTATTTTGCTGCTTTATGATGATGTTTTATGATTTGGCTTAACTAGCTGGCTGGCTTAATGGCTGTCTTCTTTCATTGTATTAATCTTTTAGATTTCTTCCTACTTCTAGAGTATCACATTTCGAAGAGGCATCACTGGTCTTTACACAACTCCTTTCTTGCATACATCCCTCCAAGTCTTGAAATCCATCAGATGTACAGATGTGCTAATAAACAGAAACATTTTTTTGCTCATAATTTCATGGCAGTCTTCCTCAAAATAAGAAAGATGTGATCACTTTATTACAGTGGTCCCTTGGTACTCAACTGCTTTGAAACACATCGAATTTGGTACTCTGCACATTTTGATGTGAAAATTGTGTCTCGGTACTCATCATTTGTTTGGTACTCCACACACAATCTAGAACTTGTTGGTGTCAGCTGCCTTGTGTCTCACTACATTATTCCTTATGGGGAAAATGTGTTTGGTACTCATCATTTTTGGTAGTCATCGCACCTCCTGGAACCAACTGAGTACTGAAGTATCACTGTATTTAGAAGAACAAACTTTAAAGAAACGTAGCTGAAAAAAAATCTTGAAATTGATTTCCAGGAATGTCAGTGTACTTCATCTGTTCATATTAGCCTAAACCTCCAGCCAGTTTTACCCCATTCTGATGAAAAATAAGGCAAATTAAAGTCATTCCTAAAATGATTCAGAATATGTGAGAACATTTCTGAAGTTCTGGAGCTAGTCCTCAGAGTGGACTGGATTGTCCGTGTACACCTCTAGTTTCTAATATACATAATGCAGATACGAATGAATCTTTCTCTTTTTTAACTTATAAAAAGGTTAGCCTAATTTTCACTAAAATAAATTCTGTTCTGGGAGAATAAAAAACAACAACTGGATATTACTATTTATTAAAAATGTATATGTCCATGGTGTTTTCCACAGGGAGAAAACGTCACACAGGCAGATTATATAAGCAAGGAAAGACCTTGTACTTCAAGAATAAAACTTTAGGAAATGTGCTCCCTATTGCAATTAAAACAGAGCACCCACATTAAACTCAATAACCCACAAAGAGAGACTTGAATAAGGGTTCTGAAAAAAGGGAGAAGCTTGTTTCTGATCTCATTATGTGTAGAAGTGAGTGTGCATATGTATTGGAAATCATCGTTCAGAGAGGCCCAAAGACTCTCCAGAGAGTTAAAGCTTTCAATGTACATCAATTGGCAGTGTTTAGGTAGGTTACTTGCCAAAACAAATACATTGCTTTAAACTTCCACTGTGTTATTGTTCCCAAGCTACCCATATGAAATGAATGAAACGAGAGATGAAAGAATAGTTTTAAGCAAGCAGGATACAAATGATGTATGGTGTATTGCTAATATCATGGCCTTTCAATAGCATCATATGGGTATTTTCCTTTTATCTCTCAATTTTCAATGAAGATGGCTTCAAAGAAGCTGAATTCTTAATATACCAACTATTTAAATAAACTGTTAAAAATCAAGTTCAGGATAATCTTTAGTTGTGACTGTTGCAGTTGCTTAGTCAAAAATTTATTTTAAAAACCTTTTCCAGTTTAATACACACGGCAGAACATATTCACACGTGTCCTTATATTTTTTCTCCATATGTTAGGACCAGGAATCACAGTAATAAATGAAATGATGCTCAGTATCTCGAATACAGTTCCATTGTGATTTTTGAATGACAACACTTGTTTAAATAATATCTTTTCAACAGGATAACTTTTTATCTACAGGTAGTCCTCGACTTACGACCACAATTGAGAGCAAAATTTATGTTGCTAAGTGAGACATTTGTTAAGTGAGTTTTGTGCCACTTTACAGTCCTTCTTGTCACAGTTGTTAAGTGAATCATTGCAGTTCTTAAGTTAGTAACACCGTTGTTAAGTGAATGTGGCTCCCCTATTGACCTAGCTTGTCAGAAGGTCACAAAAGCTGTTCACATGACCCCAGGACACTGCGACTGTCATAAATATGAACCAGTTGCCAAGCATCCGAAGTTTGATCACGTGATCATGGGGATATTGCAATGGTTGTAAGTGTGAAAAACGATCATGTCACTTTTTCAGTGCTGTTGTAACTTTGAATGGTGATTAAGCAAATTGTTGTAAGTTGAGGTCTACCTGTATTTATTTTATTTTATTTTTTTCTTATTCAATATATTTAGCCAATTATCCTAATTTTGACTATGAAAAAATATCATCTGGATACTGCTATAATCTCAAGACACATTATTTTTTTCTTATTACTATTTATCCAATGTTTCTGTTATGTTATAAAACATGATCTCACATTTTGTTTTAAAAATTGCAGCGCTGTAAACTGTGCCTGTTTTACCAAGAAGGACTTCAAGAAATGCCAAACTCTATTGAAAGTCAAAGAATGGTAAAATGAATCTAGCATTTGAATTGCAACCACAGGCAATAAGCTGGCTTGAACTGCTACTGAATAGGAAAGGATGGCAAAGACATTAGTATTATAATGAATCTACACTGGGAGCAAACTTCTTTAAAGCTTGAAGGAGCCTTTTCAAAGAAGTATTAAATCCAGAAAGAAATGTGCCATGATCGTGTCCTTTCCTCCCTCCTTTTCAATGTTTGCGCTAAAAAATATTGGATGAACTAAGCACTGGACCAGGACTGAATATGAGGATGTGAAAATAAACAAGATATGCAGATGAAATTGTGTTCCTGGTAGAAAAAGAAAAGAACCAGGAGCTTCTAATTGAGAATACAGCAAGTGAAAACTTTGGGTCATATATAAATACTTTTTAAAAAGGGAGAAAAAAATCTCCAAAATTTAAATCAATGGTCTATAATGCCATGTTTAAACAAGTCAAGAACTCTATACCTATCTTGTTCACATAAGATAGAAAGACAGCTGGTGAAATAAAGAAGAACATGGAAATTGCCAGGAATATCCTTAGAAAGGAAAACTTTTCCTTTCTAAGGCACGAAGAATAATCTGACCTCAAGGAAAATTGACTTAAAATTAAGAGTAAGAATGATGAATTAAAACGTCTGGTGAATTCTTCTTTGTAACTGTGAGACATGAACCATATTCAAAGAGGCTTTGAAAAGAGGCATTTAGGATGAATAAAAAAAATCAAATCCTCAAGTCCAAGGGATGGCATGGGAATAAAGAAGTCTCAAAAAGGCCACCGAAGAAAAAAAAATGGAGACATTGTTAGGCAACTCAGACCCAAGTCTATAAAAAGACTGCTGGAAGAAATCAGGGAAAGAACAAAGCAATGGACTAAAAAAGAGATTTGGAGTAGCAATATACACATATAAACTGGACTGGTCTAATTTATGAAGACTGTGCAAGTGTAGCAGAGAGGCAGACCCAAGGTTTTGCTTACATCTCCAAATGCTTTAAAGTATCTTTCTGGAATCAAATCTGAAGTGCTGCACAGCCCTAATAAGAAAGATGTCAGGTTCTTTGACAGCTGCCTAAAACCAAAAGTAATTATTTTCCAAGCAAAGTTTTATTGTGAATACAATTCTTATAAAGGCTAACTTACACGATTCCAAAAATGCTTATCTTATCTCTTTATTTGTACTTTATTTGCTTGACTTATGTCAGTGGTGGGAGTTACAGAACAATGCTGTGGCCAATCATAACATACTTGTGTATCAGAAAGCAAATTTAACCTGTTGGTATCTTTCATCCTAAATAGCCTACTAGAATGCTTTCTATTATTTCAGCTCATCTTTATTTTTATTTTTTTCTGGACAGGATGAGATGTCATAATTACTGGACAAAGCAACGAGTGTTAGTCAGTTTCTCAACATTCATTCTAACCCTGTGTACACTTCTCAACCCCCCAAACCATCTAGTCAAGTGGAGCAGGAGTCTAGCAAGCATCACAGTTATGTTTGTGAGGCTATTTGCTGAATCTCATGTAAACTTGTAATCTACATCAGGGGTCTCCAACCCCAGGCTGCAGCCCACTGCCGGGCCATGGCTGGTTTGGAAGTGGGCCACATAAGTGGCTGGCTGGTGCATGCATGCTGGCAACTCAACTTGTATGAGCGGTGGGTCGGTGTGCATGTATACACTGGCTCACTGCTTGCACAAGCCAATTCCCCTCTCCACCCCCCCCCTCCCGGCTGGGCTGCCAAGCCATAAAGGTTGGGAACTGTTGATCTACATCCATTTATTTCCTGTTTTCTGTCTCTTCTTTCAATAATTTCAGCAGCTGGATCAAAGTTGTTGAGCTTAAGCAATTTAATCATGTTCTACTGGGAGGCATGGTCTCTCCTAAGCCTGTAAACTAATTAGTGCTGGGCAAAGGTTACAAATCGCCTGGTTTCAAATTCATTATTAAAATAAAATGACACAAGTGTCATGACATGCTCCCTCCCCCTAGCTACAAATCATTTAATAGAGAACCAAGCAGACAAATCTTAACAGTGATATGATCACCTTCAAAGAATTTTCTCTGTTAAATACGCTTTTCCTAGCACTTACTTTTTGCAAGCACTTATATAATAGTATGGTGAAAATGTACTGTTCCACAAATTGTTAAGGTCTTGTGAGAAGAAGGATCAAAGTAAAGACACATAATTATGCCTGTTACAATCATACAATTTGGATACACTGATAATACAAAAATGTATGCAAATAATAGAATACACTGACCTTGTATCAGTATTTGCATTTCAATATATTATTGCTAGCATAAAATGCCAACCAATATATTGCTATGGGGCAGTAGTAACCTGTAGCTTTGTACGAACAGAAAGAAGTCCGAATGGCAGAAGGGTTTCTTCAGGAAGATTTCAGATGAAGAATAAAAATGGAAGAAATCTCAATAAGACACGGGAAATAAAGTTCTCATGACAAAAGATGCTTCTCAAAATAATAGACAGACTTCATGTGAATTGGATGAGGCAACAGGATCCAGAATAAGAAAAATACCAAGAGCAGGAATGGGCTTGCTGGAAGGTGTAAAGATATATGGGAAATGTAATCTTTGTAATCATTACATCAAATAAGTTACATGAACAATAGTCTTCCTCAAGTCTTCTGGAACTCTAATTTAGTCTGGGAAGTTAGACTTTCAGTTTGGTAGGTGTGAAAGATGTGCAAATGTGTATTGGTGAATCTTAGTTTCTACAAGTCTTAAGTCTGGAGAGAGAAAAAAAGAAGTAACACTGGTACTGCTTTGCGGTCCTCATTATGAGTGAGGACTGCATGAGAAAATATATCTCATTATTATTCTTTTGGGGATCTCATCTCCCAAATCTTGATCATCATTTCTCTTACATAGTATAAAAACAAATTATAGCAATTGCTTGTGACAAATAAGAATAATTCTAGAGAAGTTGTTCAAAGATCTAAGGTTATATTTTCTATTAGGACCCAGGTATTTAGCAAAAAATTGTTTGATTAGAAGGGCTGGTAAGTCATTCTGTGAACTAGTGATTTTTCTGGACTTATTTCCAGGCTAATGAAAATGTCCATTTATAAAATCACCCAAATTTCCTTTAAAAATTCTGATATAATATTCAACCAGTAACTCTCCTAGAATATTCAGCATGGCAGTACAAATTCTTGGTCCTGGCTGATTCAGAATTAAGCATTTTCAGCTTCCTGAAGACATGAGATACAAGAAGAGGAAAAAAAGAATATTTATTTCAACCCAGAAGTGAAAAAAAAGAAAGGAGAATATAATGGACTTGACATCTGGATGTGATTGGTAAACCAGGCTATCATTAGCAAGCACTTGTATTACCATCGCCACCTGATTTTGTTTAAACAATAGGCAGCAGAGCAGAAAATAAATTCCATGTATATTCATAAATAAAACCACATTGGCAGCAGTATCTTTAACTAAAGGGCAATATTCACATTTATGTGCATGCACACATTTAAAAATAATGAAAAAGAAGATCAGAACCATCTTCTTAAAAGCAAAAAAAAATGTAACCTACTCGCTTAAATTGAGCACACCATGATTTAAACAAATTGAGTTAGTTAAAACATGTCTTTTTATTCTCAGGGAAGTTTATTTTGATTTTGCAGACCCCCAGTTTCAAACAATAAATGCATGCAATAGAAAAAAAATCAAACAAACAAACAAACATAAGTCACATATTCCGTGAAAGAAACGAGCACTGCATTCAGGATGAGAACAAAACTATTTGAACCATCAATAGAATACTATTGGGCTGTGATTGGAGTAGAATTGGAACAGTTCTGATGACCTAAATTATGTGTTCCTAGTAAGGTACTTCAAGATGGTATTTGAATTTTTAACAGCTGCATCACACTGCAGGCTCATGTTTAATTGGTAGTCTACAAGAACTCCCAGATCCTTTTCCTATGCACTGTTGCTAAGCCAGTTCTCGCCATATACTTATGCCTTTTATTTTTCCTACCCAGATGCAGAACTTCCTGTTTCACTTTGTTAAACCCACCCTATTCATTTCAGCCCACTGCACTCTAGAAATGTTAGGATCCACCACATCTCAAGTATTAGCCATCTCTTCCCAGTTTCGTATCATCTGTAAATTTAGGGCGCATCCCCTTAACTCCCTCTCCAAGCCCTGCTGCACAACTGGCCAAAGAGCAGAGCCCTGGGACATTCCACTCAGTACTTCTCTCAAGCTGAAACTAATTAGCAGACTTTGAGTGCAGTCATTCTGCAATCATCCATACCCTTCTTTACAATTTTAGTAAGGAGAACATCATGAGAGATCTGTCAAAGGCTTTGTTGAGGGGCAGGCACACTATACTCCCTACATCCCTTGATCTACCAAACTACCATTGATCTATCATACAGTGGTACCTTGGTACTCATCATTAATTGATTCTGGGAAGTGTGATGAGTACAAAAATATATTCCTTTTCTTCAAGAATTGAAAATTTAGAATATTTTTATTCTAACAAATTATGTAGGGTCGCTGCACTAACGTCCAGTTGTTATAAACAGGATGTATTCTTCTTACAAAGTTTTCAGAGGTATACCTCTCATCTAAAAAGGAAAGCTGCAGTAACAGACAAGTATTTTTTTAAATACAATTTGCACTTACGCTGTTGAAGGGTTCATAATGCAGCCCCCTTTGTCTGCAGTTGTTTTGCAGTTGCAACCTCTTTCCAGTGTATCATGGTTCATACCAAAATTGTGGCCTAGTTCATGAGCCAGAGTTACTGCTGCCCCCAATGGATTGTCTGCATGATCCTACAAAGAAAGCACAGAAATTGAGTACACAAATCCCATTGTAATAAACAATCAAATCCTGGAATACACCGTAATTTATTAAAAATTATTATTACCGTATTATCAGAGAGTGGTATTACCAGATACTTATTACTACTATACTCAGACGCTTGCTGTTTTCCAAATTCATATTTGCCTTATCTAATTAGGAGTTATACATGCAAGCAGCCTTGTAATATTGTTTGAAAGGCAATCATTTGAGGCAGTAATAGAGAGCTATTTTTAAATCAGCAGTTATCAATGCAATTTCATAAATGTTGTCTACAGAAAAAACGTAATAAAATTAATGGAGAAAATGTTGTTTATAGAAAAATATACTCTGAAAAGCATGAATTACATTAGCAGTATGTAATATTATCTGAAATAATTTTAAATTGGATTTTTAAAAATAATTTACAGTATGAAGGGTATGCATTTCAAATGGTACAGCATTCAGTTGTTTGTGTGCATAAACTAAGTCTATCTCCAGCTTGAAAGATACCCTCAAGTTGGCCTGTTATGTTATGTACAGTCTATTCCATGTAAACTAATGTAAAGCAACCAGAAATAGTTACTGTGTGCAAGAGAAAACACCAAGGTCATGCCTTCTAAATAGAAGGTAAAAGTCCTAGGTGCTGAGAAGTGGGATGAGATGAAACATTCATCCTCTGGGTAGCTGCCTCCTCAATAGCTTCAGAGAAAACACTCCAAAATCATTTTTGTATTTCCATACAAAAATAGGAACAGTAGGTATTCTGATTAATTTTTAAAGCCTTCACATTTCTATAGAAGCCCAACTACATCATTGCAACGAATGGCTACAGTGGTGATCTCAGATTCAGCTCTTATGAACTGGAAGGGACTCTATGATGTAGATGTGTCTCTCTATTCATAGTCTGGTTCACACATAAATGTGTAGCACTGACTGAAACAGGAAACGGTGACTTGACTGATGGTCCATTCAAACAGAGACAGAGCTTTCACACTGCCTTAATGTAATGTTTTAAGGGAATCACTTTATATAATGATGTGCCTTTCATGAATGGCAAAGAAATTGATGCAAATCCACAAGTATACCAAACCTAAGTAATTATTCATACAATATTATGATGCAAGAAATCATGCAAAAGCTTGGCATAAGTACACGTTTTCCAAAATCTTGGTAGAAAGTGTATTTTCCTTTCACTACCAGTAGAGTAATATAAATGAAGTATCAATTTTCTGGGTAAGAATTTTGTAGTCAGTAAGAGTAAAGATAGCATTAAGTTCTTCTTTGCTTTTATAATTATATCCCAGCAGGAGCTCATTTCAGTGATTGACATCTTGACTCAAACACTTACATGACAACCTTTCCACAATATTCCCTATGACATCCACCTATTTCATTGCAAAACAGATCTCCTTATTCCCCTCCCCCTTCCCCCCAAATGGATTAGACATATATCATAAATGAATGTTTGGCAGTAATTATTACACATGTCTTTTTCTAAATGCCTATTCTTCAAATGATTCTTCAAACTGTACTCTTCAAAAAGAAGTCCTCTTCATAACCTCTCGAGCACTGTTTTGAGCACTGAGAATAGATGTTCAGAACTGTCTAAAATCTAAACAAAAGACATTTCAAATATATTCGTGGCTTAAATTTCATAATTTTCTGGTAATATTATGAACAAACTGTCATATGAAAGACAAATGAATTAAAACTATCCTATCAATTCAGAAAAACTATTATTTTTTGATGATTGAATGAATATAATTACTGGGATGTATTTCATCCAAAACTTTATGATAGTAATTTTAATACATTCAGTTGTGCCAATTTGATCTTGAAGTTTTTTAGAGAATGAAGTTGCCAAATATTATCTTCAGTTGGGGGGTTGGGGGTTGGGGGGTGGTACTGCTTTTTCCCCCATTCATTGTATTGTATTGAATAGGATCTGTCATGGATCTTCAGGGCTATTACCCACGAACCCAGTCATCAGACCTATAATATCAATAGCATAGCAATAGCATTTAGACTTAAATACCGCTTCATAGTGCTTTACAACCCTCTCTAAGCAGTTCACAGAGTCAGCATATTGTCCCCAACAATCTGGGTCCTCATTTTACTGACCTGAGAAGGATGGAAGACTAAATGAACCTTGAGCTTGGTGAGATTTGAACTGCCAAATTGCAGCCAGCCAGCCAGCCAGCAGTGAGCAGAAGTAGCAAGCAGTACTGCATTCTAAGCACTGCGCCACTGTGGTTATAAAGAAAGAAGACATCCAGCGTCACCGAGGCTACTAGTTTATGCTAAGTTAGCAAATTCTAATATCTATTTTCAATATAATTATTTTCTTTGCTCTACAGACAGCTGTAAAACAAGTGAATCCAGTTTCTGTTTTAAAGCACTCAAATACTTGTATGCTGTAAACCACATTATGTAGTATTTATTATCCTCTGCAGCCAGTAGGAGAAAAAAAACATGGCAGAGAGAAACTACTGGATCCTGAACTCTGTTTGACACTTGTCAGGCTGAAAAAGAAATGAATATACCAGTTTCAGGATAGTAAATGTTTTACTTTCCCTCAATATATCCCATGAGCACTAGAAGCTGAAGGATTGCAGCAAAGGCATCACAAGAAATACTTTTTCAGATGTAACTTAGATATGGCTCCAGAGCAGTGGTGGAATGTAGCCAGTTCTCAACAGTTCGCCCGAACCGTTAGGTAATTACTTATGCAGTTCGGAGAACCGGCTAAAAATAAAGTGCAAAAAAGTTTTCTTTTTTCTTTCTCTCCCTTCAGTTAATAGCTCTGGGCAGACAGCCAAGAACCACTTAATAGTTGCATCGGGAATGCAGCTAATACATGCTGATTCAAGTCAATAAACAACAGAAACTGACAGGATTAGGGCAGGGAAACCTATCAATCACCCATCTAGGGATGGGATTAA
>JANHFL010003389.1:106641-140426 GCA_032468155.1 Oxyrhabdium leporinum
CTCTCTCTCTCTCTCTCTCTCTCTCTCTGTGTGTGTGTGTGTGTGTGTGTGTGTGTGTGTGTGTGTGTGTGTGTGTGTAGGGAAAGAGTAGCTCTTTAAAAACAAAATCAGTTTTTCTTCCACCGGCAAATGAACTGCCAAAGGTGGTTATAAATATTTATAAATTCTTGTAAAATCTGAGCTGATAATTGGCAGGGGAGGCTCTTAGCATGAAACACTTAGCATGCCATTTTAGAGAGGAAATATATTGACAGTTGTTAACAAGTGCAATAAAAAAAAGCCAAGATTATTGTAATAGTTATAAAATAGGTTGTGTATAGTGGCCTGAATAAGATTAATGATTGATTATATAGAGTTGTCCTGGGTTCATTAGAATCCATTAACTCTGTTAACGTGCAAATGCGAGTGGGAAAGGAACTTCTCTTACTCTTTTCTCTGCATTTATAAAGTTTTCAGTTACCAGCATCTTCTGTTATATGTATGAACATTTTTAGGTGTATTTGTAACAATCCAACATATGATACAGAAACATTCATTCTGATCTCTAGAGAATGAAAAGGGAATTCTGCAAAACGCCACCGAAAATTCTTACGTGTTCAAAGTTTGTGAATCAGAAGAGAGAGAAATGTTTGGCAGTTTGACAGTCGGGCAGAAATTATTTCAGTGCTTTGCTTCTTGGATTTAAAAAAAGGCATGGTTTCACCCAGTTAATACATAAAGCAAAAAGGATCCAACCAGATTATACCAATCGGATATGCAGCCTTGAGATCAAGCATGGGGTCTTGTGATGTTACACATTGCTATTCTCAGTTTGGATCCCCTAGTGTTTTTTTTTCAAAAGGCAGCCGGACTTTATTTTTCCGTAAAGACACTCCGCTTTTCATCTTGCAAGGAGTATAAATCCTTCCATCCTCCACCACTTGGTCAGAACTGAAGAAGCTTCTTGGATTAGAAGCGAAACGTCTAAAAGGAAGAAAAAAAAAAGAAAACCAAATTCCAGTTGCCCTTTTGAAAAAGCACCTTTGGGACAACCATGACGTGGAGGACCGAGAATCTCCATAAACATTCTTAGTTTAGCTTCCGCTTCCTTGTATTGTCACAACCTGGTTTATAATTTGATCTTAAATTTTCAATAACAGCCAAATAATGGGTATGGCTGAAATACTGATTTAAGTAACTGCTGTTCCCAGCTGCTGCAGGATTCTATTTCAGCCTAGCTGTTTCCTCCTCCAGAGTACAGATGGCTTGCTGGAGATGTAATTTTCAGCTAACCATGGTTTTGGTTTTTGTTTTTTTTAAATGTCATCGGTCCTGAGAAATAACTAAGCTGAAGCACCACCCAGATAAAAGCACAGCAAAACGTAACACCTACACTTTCATCCAAGTAAAACCTTGTTTAGCGACTGCCTTCTTTCGCGACCTCCGTTATAACAGCGATGAAAAAGTCACCAGTCCTCGCATTTATGATATTTGCAGAGCCTTAAGTCAAAGGAAAGCTGAAGTCGGATGATAAGCGGAGTCACGGTTTCCCCTAGCGATTCTTCTCTGTGGTCACTAAGTGAGGACTGCCCGTAGAGTATGAGCAAACCCGACCACAGCAAAGGCAGATCCAGGACACACCTGGTGTCATGCCCCTGTCAGAGCCTGAATCTGCAGAGGAGGACGAGCCAGAGCTGGAGCCGACACAGATCGAGTGGGTGGCTTCGTTGGCTCCGGAGGAATGTGGGGAGGAGCAGGCCGAGGCAGCCCAGGGCCCCTCAGGATTGGGATGGTTTGTTAGCGGGGAGGAACGGGGGCAGGATGACCAAGAGAGGGTAAGCAGCGGATGGGAGGAATGACAGCGCTCAGGCGATGCGCAAGGACCGCCCCCTCCTGATCCCTGAGCACGCAGAGTGGAGAGAAGGCGGGAACAGCAGAGGCTGACCCGACGACTCGGGAGGAGAACGCCCCGCCCCTCTTCACAAGGCACACCTGGGGACTGAGAATTAAGGAGATGCTGTGGGGAGGGGCGTTGGTCAGGAACAAATTCTGAATTGGTAAGAGTTTGCTGTGCCAATACAGACATTTGGAGTTTGCAGGCTGCTTGCTTCTCCCTTACTTGTGAACTCAGTGCCTTCTTCCTGACATCACGGACTCGGTACCTTGTTCCTGAGTTTTGTGGACTCGTCGTTTTGTTCCTTGGTTTGTGGAACTCATTTCCCTGTCCCTTTGTTTTGCTGGACTGGGCAGAGCCAGATGCTGCCCTGTGTGCACGCTCACAGTTCGCTCTGGGACTTGCCAAGAACGTGGGAGCATTTGGGGGAATTTTGGAGCATTAAAGGGGAGTTTGACCTCTCAGCTGGCTGTATGACCTTCGTGCCTTGTCCCGGGTCATTACACCTGGCCTCCCAGCATCCCTTCTGTGGTTCTTGCAACCCCTATCCAATTAGGGCCCAGTTGTGACGGGTTAAGGGATTTAAGGGGCACGTGTGCCCACAGCCCTGCCATGCTGCATCAACTTTCATCGCTGAAAATTGCCGAACACTCTCTCCCTTCCGCGCCAGGGTCTATTTTGAGAGCGCAGCTGCTTCAGGCTGACTGAACCTTTTAGCATGTTGCCCTGCCTTTCTGTTTGCAGGGACATTTTTACAGGAAGAAAAGGGGGGGGGGGAAACGGTGCCACCCTTGTTCCCTTGCAAATGCAGGTTAAGAATCTGTTCTTTCTACTGCGGGGCAGTTAAATTTTTTTGAAAAACGGTGCTCCGAGAGAAACTCCAGACAGGCAAAGGTTTCGCTTTCCAAACATGTCAGCGTGTCAATCTTCTTTTTCCTCCTCTTATCTTAAAAAAGAAAATCTGTGTGCAAGGATGCTGTTCCTTCCTGTTTCCAGGCTGCCTCAAAAACCAGTCACAGAGAGGAGGTCTGAGCCACGATTTCACTCCCTGCTCCAACCCTCTAAAGTCGAAATTCTTCTACAAATTATATTTTACCTCCTCCTTGATCGGCTGCAACGGAGTGAATTGTTTTGAAATGGACTGAGTGCAGCTTGGATTTCATTAACATTCTTGTACTCTGCAGATTTGACACCAAGGGTTTATTCTTCTGGGGATAGTGAAACAGGTGTATTCACCTATTTGTTCTTTTATGGGCATGCAGGTGACTATTTCCCTGTTTCAAAGTGGTTCCCGTGTTGTTTTCTTCAAATGCTATTTGCCTTCAGAAGTCAACTGTTGGATGGACCATTCATGATCAGCCCTCTTCTGCGTGGACTTTAACCATTCAATACTTTCTAATTTGTTAGGAAACATCTCTCCATTATTTCGCTTCATTGATTTGCTTCCTTGATCTAAATACTAACCTCCTGAGATGAAGAGAGCTAGGAAGCTAGACTATTCCACAGTTAAACATTGCACAAGGACCCGCAAATCTCACTGTTTTGGATGGAAGAGATTAATCTTTCCGTACTTCTGGAACTTGTCTTTATCTCACTGGGCTGCTGGGAAAATAAAATGCTATAAACCCCAGGAACGTTATTCTTACATACAAGGGAGCTAAATAATTTTTTTGCCTGTCTTATTCATTGTCGTCTTCGCCATATGCAGCTGAGCGTTTAACTCGTGTCTGAAAAGTGTAAATAGTTTATATACCACTGTCAACTTGAAATAATAACGCTTTTCAGTAATGTTTTGTATAAAGTTCCAAAGGATTTTTTTTTTTTTTAAAGATAGACATATATCAAGAAAGGATTGACTCCGGGCTAAGACAGAATGGGGGAAATGGAGGTAGAATATAACAAAACTGATGAACAGAAACTTGGTAACCTTCTGTTTCTTTCCTGTGGTTCCTCTCGGTTCAGGGCAAGGATTCAATCAAGAATGTCTTCTTGGGTGAATCAAAAATTCAAACGAAAATCCTGTCTCTTCTAGACCCAGAAAAAGCACACAACCTATACGTGAATTATCACTTTTCTGTTCTTCTAGGGGGTTGTTGTTTTTTTAAAGCCATCAAGCACTAAAAATTGTTCAGAGTGCTATTTTGTTTTTAAAGAAACTTGCCTAGAGGTTTTCTTGTTTGATAATTATTTTAACCCCAAACTTTGCAATCCAGGGCTGCTGACTAGGACTTTCCGTAAATGTTTACGGTGCTGGCTTGCAATCGGTGTCATGAGGGGGAGCTTCAGTCCTTATACCTGTCTTGTGCTTTCCTTGTTTGCAGTAACCAACAGGCCTTCCTGTTGGAGAATGAAGAATGTAGGAACGCAAGCTGCAAGGGTGCACGCCGGTCATTTAAGGTTCATTGGGCGCTGTCCGATCTAAATCAAATCAAGGACGCCATGGTGGCCACCTTCTTCGACATTTACGAAGACGTGAGTTGAACTCTTTCTGCTGTGTTGGGAAGAAAAGAGCAATACAGCCACATACCTTTTTTTTTTTAATAAACCAGGACTAATCCGGGTGTAAAAGCTTTAATTCCATCTACGATTTAAAATCTGATTTTAATTTAATACTAATATTATCACCTCCAGATTTTACTATTTAAAAATTTAGATATTTTTTTAAAAAAAAACTATTATGTCCTTTCCAAAGGTGCTTTTTTCAAGAGGCAACTGGACTTTCTGGTTTTTCTTTGAAGATGTTTCGCTTCTCCTCCAAGAAGCTTCTTCAGCTCTGACTGGATGGTGGGGAATGGAACAATTTATATTCCATGCAGATAGCTGGTCATTTGCATCCTTTTAAAGAGTCATTGAGGCCACTTGGAGGTTTATCTGTGTCCTGAGGATCACCTGAGTAGTGCAAATGGGTGTGGAGCCTTCTTGGAACTGCTGAAAGGACCGTATTGTGGGGCTGTGCTTTCTGCAGGATATTTTCTGCCCTGTGTCCCTTCACTGTTGAACACAGGCACAGGCTGCTGGGGATGAGTCTGTGTAGTCTGAATCTAGCAGGGCTATGAAATAGATTATATAATATAGGTTAATTTGGATGAGAAGCAAAAACGTATTCGAAGAAAAATAAGAACGTCCAAGTGTTTCTTGAAAAAGCACCTTTGGGATGACCTGACTGTAAGATTAGACTCAACTGGTTAGTCAAGCAGACTGCTCTATAGCAAAGGAAATTATTATAGCACCAATGAAATACTTACCTTATCAACGTAGTTTGCAATTTCTATCAGCCTCAGTTTCACTTTTTCCACATCCTTGCCTTGTCTCTGAAACTAGAAAGGATTTTTAATCATTTGAATTATCATCAATTATATTTATTGCTCTATAAATCTAACCTGCCTTCTTCAGAAAAGCAGTAACACCGATGTGATTTTACATGGAAAAAAGGCCAGAGGCAACTTTCTACTGCTTATAAAGTAGAATTCTTATATAATTCAAAGAAGAACAGATTGTGTGAAAGAATATAGTTTTTCAAATTTAAAGAAAATGTTGCTTTTAATTCGGTTTCTCACACAATTGTTTCATTGGGACACTTCATGCTGTACAAAAGGGAAAAAATCATTTAGTTGTTTGCCATGGATGGACAGGAAGAAAATATTTTTGATTACACTTCACAGCTTCCAACAATTTTTATGAAGTGTGCCATCCATCTATTCTGAACTTCTTTAGCAAAACATTAACAATTTATGCATCCTTGAATGTAACTTGTAATTGGTAAGCTTCATCTAAAGCCGGGGTGTCAAACTCCATTTCATTGAGGCTGCATCAGGGCTGTGGTTGACCTTGGGGGGCCGGCCAGGGGTGGCTGATTGGGTGGGTATGGCCAACTGGGTGGGCATGGCCAGCTTGACGCCACTCACTGGGCATAGCCTACTCAGTGGGCATGGTTGACTGGGTGGGCGTGGTCAGCTTGACGCCACTCCCCAAACTGCTGGCATGTTCTTTCTTCGCACTCAGTAGACTGGGCTGAAGCCACACTGGCCCAAAGTTTCCTCTTCACCTTTGGGTAGATCAGGCCGAAGCCATACTGGCCTGATGTTTCCTCTTCACATTAGGTAGACCGGGCGAAAACCACACTGGCCTGATGTTTCCTCTTCGCGTTGGGTAGATTGGGCCGAAGCGATGTGGGCCGGCCCCTTACATTTTCCAGGATGGCCCCGCAGGCCAGACCTGTCCACATCACATCCGGCCCATGGGCCTCGTGTTTGAGACCCCTGATCTAAAGAAACCAATACCATAAAGGTTTTCTTATTTGCACAAGCATTCCCATTCCCTCTGGTTCAAAGTTAGGCAATGCAGCAAAGATTTAAATGTCCAAATGGGACAGATTATTATTTTAATATTGTGTGGAACGTTGTATGAACAGTAATAGGATTACTGTTATTCCATTAATTTATAAATACACGTATGTCAGGGGTGTCAAACTCGCGGCCTGCAGACCGGATACATCATGCACTGGCCACGTCCATGCCCGGTTTAGCAAAAAGGAAAAAAGTTGTGATACGTCATGTGACACCATGATGACATGAGTCTTGACACCCCTGGTGTATGTCTCTATACCCATAATCCTTTTTAATTTTAGGTTTTGCTTACCTCACGGTTATCAGCCACAACAACAAGTTCCACATACTTGGTGGACTTTAGAGTTTCTCTTTTGTGCTATCAAAACAAGCATGAGATAAGAGCTGTTATTGTTTTAAGGAGATCTACATTTCTACGTATATCTTTCTACCACAGTTCTGTAATACCAAGCAAGTTAAGTTTTATGAATAATTTACTGATAAAAAAATTGACCAATCATTTTGAAGGTGGACTGGGCATCCAGGTACAAGGAAAATCAAAATTTCCTTAGCTTCAATAAGCACCAAGGTTATTTCAAGTATCATATTCTGGATATATTACTCACATGTACTTCAGTGTTGTATAAGATTTGATATTTTTCAAAATTAACATGTCACCTATATATCATTCTGTAGTATAAAAGCAGATATAACAACCACATCAGCCATATCATACTCTAAACATGGGACATCTCCATGAATTCTAACAATTCACTTATATACCTCAATTTATAACAATAGCAATAGCACTTAGACTTATATGCTGCTTCACAGTGCTTTACAGCCATTTCTAAGCGGTTTACAGAGTCAGCATAGTGCACCCAACAATCTGGGTGCTCATTTTACTGACCTCGGAAGGATGGAGGCTGAGTCAACCTTGAGCCGCTGAGAGTTGAACTACTGAACTGCTGACAGCCAGCAGTCAGCAGAAGTAGCCTGCAGTACTGCATTCTAACCACTGCACCACCTATGCAAATAGCACCTACTTTACAAAGCAGTGTAGTTGTTTATTCACTTGTTGTATTCAGACATATTTTCATGAATAAAAGTGATACATTTACAAGTACATGCCTCAAACAACCCCCAAAATGTGAAATATATATTAACATAAATTCATATGAAATTATAAATATAAAATTATTTTAAGATATATGCACATAGTTACAATGGGGAATATTATATATTCTGATTCTTTTTCTTTGGGTTTTGAAAAACATTTATTTTTCCTGGTTCTGTTTTATTTGCGTGCTTTATTTGTGTAGAAGTCCTCACTTATTTGCTGCGTATTGTAGCTTAATCAATTTCTTAGCTGAAGTTGTATGGGCATTTGTTGCTCAAAAAAGAGGAACGATCCATTTTCTAGCAATTAAAAAAAATAAAAAATAAACTTTCAACAGTATGTGTTATGTATCACTTAAAGCTTTTATTGTATCAAATTAAATAGTGTTTAGTGTGGTGAATGTTAAAAATGTATTCCTATTGCAATTCATACAAATAAGTAGAGCAGTCCAATTTTGATTTCTTGTTCTAAAACTATGATTTCCAACTCATCTCCATCTGGCATACTGAACTTGGAATCTTTAGCAAGTATTTAAGAATAGACACTATGCTTTGCTAAAAGACACCAGTCCATTCATCATTATTGATCACTTACAAAAAGTACTTACTTTCAAGAACAGCACTCCAAAATACACAACAGGTAAGCTTTTATTTTCGTAAGTTATGGATCTGATTTTCTATTATTGTGACAATGGTAAATTCTCTGAGTGCAGTAATCTAACTGTGGAGACCTTGGTGCTCCCTGAGCTTGGTTGTTTGTTTGCAAACATCTCATTACCCAACTACATAATATCATCAGTGAGTATGGGGTTTACTCCTTCTTTATATACAGTAGCTTGCCCTGCATTCCTGGTGGGAGGCTGTTTTTCTCCCTGAGAGTTCAACAAACAAACAGACAAACAAACACATACACTTTTACCAGTTGGCACCTCAATTTTGAGCCATAACACCATATTTGTCTGAATATATACTATAAAAATATGAGAAAAGTAAATTAAATCAATTAAAACATGAGAAAATTAAATTGTCACTTACTCTGCTAGTAAATGTTGGAATAAACTCTGTAGTATCCCCTAAAGTGACAGCTGTAAGATTGAGATGATGGCCACATGTACCCAGGATTAGGTTTGGGTGTTTTAGTCTATAGATTATATGTTCATTCATAGCACCTTCCAGTGGCTCTAAAATGTAGGCTCTATCTTCAAAAAAAATAATACCCCTGTGATATAAAAAAAAATACAAATGAAAAATTTCTTTATTGTATTTAGTTTATATTTTATTTGCAACCAAATGATATTTTTGTAAAGAGGCAACACAGTATATATTTAAAGTCTGAAAATGTACAAAGAAAAATCTGTAAATTTGTAACGGTGTACAGTGCATTACTTTGAAAAGACTATTATTTCTTTGTATTTAAACAATGGAGACTAGCACCAAAAATATATTTATGCTTCATAGTAATGCATTATCATCACTTCAGATTTTCAGTTGTTTTAGTTAATATGTCTGCCTATAAAATTAATACATGTAAACAATATTTTATTTAGCTTTCATCCTGTGGACCTCCCAGCCCAAGAATATTACAAAACAAGAATTACGGATACAGAAACAGGAATTTGGGTCAGCTTTCTAAATCAAAGTAATTTAGGGAAAATTCAGATTGGTGTGTTGAGAAGATAGAGAAGAAAGATGTGCAGAATTTCTCATCAGTGATACAGCTGTCTGCAGTTATTCTAAGAGAGTGATCCCCAACCTTTCCGGCTTTGCAGACTGGCAAGGGGGGGGGGGAAGAGGGAATGGTTCCACGTAAGCAGTGGGCGAGCGTGTGCGTGTACTGCTTCATTTACAGAAGGGGCAGGCACCCATGCCCACCGCTTGCACAAATGCAGTTGCACGGGCATGTGGACTGCAGCCAGGGGGTACAGGACCTCTGTTTTAAGATGTACCTGCCTTAATATTCAATCTGTGTTTATTATGGTAATAACAAAACTGGTTTTAAGATGGTTGTTTTTAATAGCAACAAACTGCTTCTAAGAAAAATGCAGTGGTAATATGGCAATGAAATAAATAATGAAATAAATAATGAAAAGAATGAATGAATGAAATAAATGAATGAATGAAACAAAACCACAAGGTACCATCAGGAATTTTTCTACAGTGATATTGTTATCATGTGATCTTGAAGGAGCTCACTGTGTTGGAACACAGCTTCTAAGAAAAGAGCTTCTATATATTTCTACATCATGGTAACTACATTGTGGTAACTATACAGAGCATTGGAAATTAACATATGTAAATCAAAGGAGTACTTTTTTTTCTTAGCTATAATGCCAAACTCTGCTGGTAACACATTACTAGGATTAGACCTGTGTTTTTCAAACTAAGCACTTTAAGACGTATGGACTTCAAGCCCACCATGTTGTAAAATTGTCAAGTTGAAAGACAGTGGATTAAGTTGTAAGAACATACCACGGCAGCCATGAAGTTAAAGCAGAAAGGAAAGAAGTCGTAAGAAGTGCTAGAAGGCTCTTGCTCACATGCCCTTAAATTCACCCTGTTTCAGCATATTGGAAACATTGCGTCCATCTGCTAATTGAGTCATAGCTGTATCAGAGAGTTGCAATCTGAACTTATGACCTTTGGAGAAATCAGATAACAGGGAAGGCTGTGGCACACTGTGATAGTATAAAAGAAAGCAAGGCAGATACAGTTCAGGTCCTCCATTTGTTTTGATTGCATTACATCAAAGTGATTAGAAAGGGTGAAATTTACAAATCTCATTTTGACTATTGTATCTGAAATTGAAAATAAGAAGCCTTGAACAACTTATACTTTTGCTTTCCCCGGTTTTTTTTAAAAAATTCTTTTCTCCAACACTTTGATAAACTCTGATTTCTCCTCCAAAATCATTTTTGGATACTTTATCCAGTTTTGTATGCACTCATTTTCACTTTGTGGTCTTTTAATAGAGTGCTGTGTTCCCTAAAACAGGGGTCCCCAACCCCCGATCTACAGACCGGCATGCAGAAACTGGGCCGTGGAAATGAGCGAAGTCCCAGCTGCACACGTGTGAGATGCAGGCAGAGCACAAAACCACACCATCTCCGGTCCGCCAAAAACCCTCTCTCCATGGAAGCACTCAAAAGATCTACAGCCACTGCCCCAAAGCACCACTGCCCATATTAACCTATATTACACAATCTATTTCATGGTCCTGCTAGATTCAGGAACATGCTAGATTTGAGAACAATCCTGTATTAGTAAAGCACCTTAACATATATTTTGTTTTTTTTTGTATTCTTTAACTCAGGGGTGTCAAACTGGATTTCTTCAAGGGCCAGATCAGCCCTTTGTAGATATCCTCCATGGGTCAGTAGGTGGGGTGGGACAGATGCCTCCTGCAGCATTCTGCTAACTGAAAAAGGGCCATGCGGCCCATTTCTGGACCAGTTTTGGGGTGTTTTGGGGGCTGCTTCTTGGGCCATTATTTGGCCCATTTTCAGACTGTTTTCAGGTCATTTTTGGCTGTCAGAGTGCTGCAGGACTCCATGTTGACCCATTTTAGCCAGCAGAGTCACCATGGGCCAGTCCTTTGATATTTCCAGGCCGGCCCTGAAGGCCAGATTTAAGTACCCCATGGGTCTTGAGTTTGACACCCCTGCTTTAACTGATCTACTTACCCTTAAGAGTAGTATCTCTTATACTAAATTATCAGCTATGGATGGCCCATTATTCCAATAAAGCATGTTTTACTATACATGGATAACAGTTTATTGTGTTATTGAAAAGGGAATCCATCAATAAAATATTTCAATATGTTTAATACAATGGAAGAATCCAGATGTCCATTCACATCATTACATTCTAGATACAGATTTTAGAGTTATAATAATTATAATATTAGATAACCTAATGTTATGCAATCTGTGCAGGGTTAGAAAGCTCCAAAGTATTTGATTTTATGGAAACAATGATTAATAAATCTGATTTTATCAGATTTGATGTGATTTCTTCCTATTTGCAAACATGCAAAAAAGTAAATGGAAAGAATTATCTATGCATGAACCACAGAAAAATTAAAACTTGAAGTACAAGTTTTAAAATAAAAGCTAGAAGGCTTAGGTCGTTTACAGTATACATGCAATGGAATATTCTCTTAATAAATGAACGTTTAAGGCCTCATTAAGTGTTCATTTCAAATTTGTGTTAGATAAGGGAGAGACATTGGGAATTTCATGCATTCTTTGACCTATTTTCAATGCTTTGAAAACTGTTTGCTACCTTTTCTGCAGCTGTTCCTCGCAGAAGAAAAAAACAGTGTCAGCAAAGAGAAAATGACAGGAATCAGAACATCTCAAGGGCAATGGCTTCACCTTGGGGAAAACCATCTTCATGATCATGTTAACTCTCTTGCTGGGTGAAATAATGTGCTTTGCCTTGCTTGGTGTCCCAGGTTAATATTCTTTCTCTCCTTACTAAATGCATGGATTGCCCTGAAATGAGGGTGGTGAACTTTCTATTAATGGATCAATCTGCAGAGATTTATATGAATTCTACCAAATTCTGTTCAGTTTGCAATTACCACTGGAAAACACATGTTTGAATGAGATTTAAGTTTAGCCTGGCTGCTTATGCCTTGCATAGATCATAAGAATTTAATGTCCTCATATTAATTTTTCATCTTGTTTTGTGAACATATGCTATAATGTTAGAGCCAATGTGGTGTAGTGGTTAAGACACTGGGCAAGAAACCAGGACGCTAGCCCCATCTTAGGCACAAAAGAGTCCTAGTCCCACCTTAGGCACAAAACCATCTCAGTGACCTTGGGCCAGTCACTTTCTCTCCACCCAAGGAAGAAGGCAATGGCAAACTACTTCAGACCTTGCCAAGAAAACTGTATGAATTTCTCCAGGCAGTCTTTGAGAATCAGACACAATTGAACAGAAGAATTCTATATAGGTAGTACTCAACTTATGACCACAACTGAGCCCAAAATTTCCATTGCTAAACAAGACAGTTGTTATGTGAGTTTTGCCCCATTTTATGACCTTTCTTGCCATAATTGTTAAGTGAATCATTGCAGTTATTAAGTTAGTAATATGGTGGTTAAGTGAATCTGGCTTCCCCATTGACAAAAGATGATCACATGTCCCTGGAACACTACAACGGTCATAAATACATGCCAGTTGCCAAGAGTTGCCAAGTTGTTGCCAAGAGTACAAATTTTGATCACATGATCAAGGGATCCTGCAATAGTTATAAGTGTGAAAAATGGTCATAAGTCACTTTTTAGTGCAGTTCTAACTTTGAACAGTCACTAAACGAATAGTTGTAAGTCAATGACTACCTGTAATATTACTTTTATTTTAGTTTTTGACCATGAATGAAAAAAAAGGTATATCAGAAAGAAAAGGACTGTATGTATATACTTATCTCTCACACTTTTATTCAGTTCCTGTATCTTGCCATGCAGTCCAAACAAATTATTTAAGAGTGTAGTGGGACTATTGGTTTACAAATGCTTACATTGAGCTATATTTGAATTATAACTTAATTTGGAACTCAGTGGCAAACCTTGGATCAGATATACAGGTAATCCTGGATTTACAATGTAATGGAACCTCCCCATCATGATTTTAAATTGTGACTGCTGTAAATTGGGTTACCCATGTCGTCAATTGGATTTCATAAACTTTTTTGTGGTGGTCATTAGGTGAACACCACGGTCAGTAATTGAACCAATGGTTCATTATGGACTGGTTTGACCAAAAACAGAAATTGAAATGCTGGTTTTCATCAAAAGCGTCATAAAATGCAGGTGCTGCAAACAGACATAAATGCAGACTGGTTGTCGAGTAACTGATATGCTGATATGTGACTTGGGAGGGTCCAGTCATTGGAAATTTGAATCTGGCTCATAAGTAACTCCAGGGAGATCTGTTGTTACCTTGAATGGTAGCTAAGTGACCAATTGTAAGTCATGGACAACATGTATCTCATTCTAGCTTCGTTTTATTTTGCAAGAAACAAGGAGGTAGATAGTTCCATAGATGGCTTTCTCTAAATAATTCTTGAATCTGAAAGGATGGGCAGCAAACAAATAAACAACACTGAGAAGTGCATCAGAACAAGTTTCAGACAAACAGCCTCGCATATTATATCAATTGAGAATGTGTTGCCATTGAAGGACAACACAAGTGAAACAAGGCTGCTAACTGCACCAAACAAATCTGAATTTTTAATATCAACATTGAGAAAAATCCAAAATTTAAAAACAGCAATGCCCCCAAATGAAACAAGATAGCATATAGAAAGGTCTGCAATAAGCCAGCTTCTCTGAGGCCAAGAAGGTTGTAGGAGTCCATAACATCTTGAACATTAATTCATTAATAAAACACTCAGTTAAATCTAAAACCCAGTATCTTACATTCATACGATGTTGCCATAGGTTTTCATGGGCAATCAACTCATTTTGTTTTGCACAATACTATAAGAGGTACTTGTATAAATAACAATGAAGCTTACAGCAGAGAATTTAGCAGTGATTAAAAAGGCATAGAAACTAATCCTTTACTGAGTGTCCCCAAGGTAAACAAACTTTTGATATGTATGCAACCGTTTTAGAAAATGAATGGGAGGAAGAAGCTCCAATAAATCATTCTAAAGTCCTCCCTTTGAAAGCTGAAGCAGAATTATCTCTAAATTAGATATCCTGAATAATTTGCTATCAGTATTTCTACTACAGTAATCTCACTTAAATGGAAGGTACCTTCAGCCAATTCCCATTTGAGAATGTTCGAGTTCCACCACGTCCTACTGAAACTTTTGGCAAAAATAGCAAAATTATTGTTAGCCCCTAGGCTTAATAATATAAAGACTACAATGATATAGTCCCAGGAAAACAAGTTCAAGGTAATTTAGACAAAGAAAACCTAATAAAAGTTGATTATATCATTAGGAGAAATAATGATATTAAATGGTACTCTGGACCATGACTATTTTAAGCTCCAGCAAGACATGACGGCAACCGATATGGCAATATTCCATAACAGGGAGTAGTTACAGACCAGAATGAGGAGACCTTTTCATCTTTCATTGATTAAATTTATCTAATGATCCAAACCCTCAGACACCAGAGGAGAACCATAATTAATTAAGTTACGGTCACTATGCATGATTTAACAGAAATATCTTCAGCACAAATGAAGGTCTTCTGTGGAAATTCTATAATTCATTGCACGGCAAAATATCTTTAGAGCAATGTCTAAGGTGAAAATAGATTTCAGTGAAAGTACATTTTGCGGTGGTTTTACTTTATCCACAATAGATTTTGCTAGCATGTCTCAAAGCTTTTTAGAAGTACTAGCAGATTTTAGGAATGATGTATATATATATAAGTAATGACCACTTCTTTTTGGCTTTATCACTTATAACCTCTACCAACGGTGGCACCAGGTCAGCTGACATATCCCTTGGATCTAAGCCAAATGCTTGCCTCACTTAGAATGCCCAAATACAGAAAACTGTGATGGTCAATTAATTTATTCATATCCTTTTATGACCTTGGGAATATTTTTCCAGATACAATCAATGGCTACACCAATTTTCTAGAACAGTACTTAACTATTAATTAATAAATGTCAACTCCCTTGTTGAAAGATGGTGAGGCTAAGTTTCCATTTTCTAGATCTTGCTGTGTGAAGATATAGCAAGCTTCTCCATCAGCAATGGTGTCATACACATGATGTACAACAGTATTTTTTTTTCTAACTGGTGACCAAGTTGTACACGTACATTCATAAGATGGTATAAAACAGCATAAAATAACCCCTATCTAAAATCCAAAACAATGTTATCTTACAGATGCTTGCTTTGTTGGTTAAGTTTAATTATTATTTTTATAAGGCTTCATTAAAGCTTCTGTCTTTCCAGGAAGCACTGCAAATAAGAAACAACTTAAGTGGTTCAGTATCCTATAAAAAGAAGCCAGAATGCTAAAAAAACTTAGCAGAATATTCATTTGGAATGGGGGAGGGGGAAGAAGTCGAGTTAAAGAAAGAAATCTATTTTGAAGTATATCGTAGCTTTTAAAATACTTTGATAACCTTTGAGTTTCTCACAGCATTGTGGAGTTAACACCATGTCAAGATTCTGCTTCAACAATCTTTTTTAGATGAGGAAAACCATGAAACAGCATCTAAATGATACATTCAAGCCCTATGCTGAGCTTGTAACAGACCCCCTTATTCTGCCCTGGACCCAGTAGTCTCTGACCTATACTAGGAACCTTGAATATGCTGCCATCCGAGCATAGAAAATGGAAAGGCATAGTCACATTGAGAAACAGCTACACCAGGCAGAGTAATTCAGGATTTACCTACTAAGGAAACGAAGTCTGAACAGGCCAACTATGTTGGTAGAATCAGAAGTTTCAAATTTAGGAAACAATCCAGGGGCAGCAAGCTGCTGGAAAGACACTGCTTCCCAGATGTTTACAGATCACTTGTTTTATGAGCTGTTTTAGATTCTTACCACTTACCAATGCCTGCCTAATTAGCTGGTAGTTTCCTTTTTCTCATTTTTTGAAGGTATTTTTATTTTCATCTTTACTACTATTACTTCATTAATTTACAGCTAGATGCAGAATAGAGTACATAGCAACACAAAAAAACCTCAGATTACACAAGGAGATTAATAATAGCACTCTAACAACTGTATAATAATTTCTATTTATTCTTTATTCTTTATTTATTCTATTTATCTAAACTATTTCTCCAGACGATCAGTTTCATTATTTGCATGGCTTTGTCTATTCTGATTGCTACTAAGAATTTTAATACTGTAAACCAATGGCCCCCAACCTTTTGGGCATCAGGGACCAGTTCCATGGAGAGAGGTTTTTCCATGGACCGGAGGGGGTGTGGTTTTGTGTGCTGCCTGCACTCTATGGATGGGGCTTTGCTTGTTTACACAGCCCAGTTTCTGGCATGCTATGGACCGGTGCTGCTTCACAGACCAGGGGTTGGAGACTCCTGCTATAAGCCACCCAGAGTTGCTTCAAAACAAGATGGGTGGAAAATAAATTTAATAAATAAAAATAAATAAAATAAAGTAATAGACTTAAATAGAATTCAATACAGAAAAAGAGACTGATATGCAGATGGGTGTATAGGCAGACAGACATGGAAGTTCAATGTCCTTAATTAGCATAAAAGTCAGATCTAGAGCCTTCTAATAGGAGTTGCAATCGAACAAAACATGGTTCCTTCCTGAACATTTCAATGGAGAAGTTAGCAAGTAAAAAATACAGGACTTTATTTTCAAATGAGTCAGGGCAATGAGTAAGGAATAACATTGTAAGCTCTACACACCAAGCCTGGTAGAAAGGGCAGGGTATGGCTTCAACTGCAGAAGCAGAAAAAATGGAGAAATGTTCTCCACAAGGGATGTTATTGTATCTCCTCTCTGTTGGACAATGAGCCTTCCTAAAATGAATGCTCTCCTCTATGAAGTGGAAGTATCCTATATTGATAATTGAGGAGCACGAGGTAATTATGGAATAGGTCATTGAGTCAATAGTATGGGATTTCATTTATTTATTTACTTATTTATGTGGCCAACCATATCACAACAGTGTATCATACAAAAAGTGCCAACAATTAAAACAATAATCCATGATGTCTCAAGTAAATGACATCTTCCAACCATAAAAACACATCATCATCATCAACAACAACAGGGCTAACCTAACCATTTCAGTTGAACATCTGAGAAACAGGGCTTCAGAACCTTACAAAAGGTCAATCAGGTCAGAATTCAGATCTCCAGGGGAAGCTTTTCAACAAAGCAGGCACTGCCACGCAGCCAACATAGCTCCTGGATCCAACAAGATCATGTTGTTTAATAGAAGGAATTCAGAACATGCCTTTGTGCTAGATGTGGTGGTTTGAGTAGAAACAATGGGATTAAGATGGTCCCACAAATAGATCTGTCATTCTATTTATCCAGGTCAAAGACTGTTTAATTATTTGCATGACTTTGTCTGTTCTGAATACTATTAAGAACAAATATAAGAAAAGTCACAAAAGGACAAATCATTGGCAATGTTGTTCTGTGTGGAAGTAAACGTCTTTTCCAAAATAAGCTGGGCCAGCATTTCACCTAAAGAACAACAACAAAAAAATGTCTTTGGCAGAATCTCAGTTAAGAGATCTCCTTTTGAGCTGTTATAGAGGGCAGCACATTTGCACTGGAGAGGGAAACTTGCAGAAAAGTTTTGATGATTGATTAGATGTCAAAACGTGAATCATCAGACTATGCACTAAACTGGGCGCTTGAACAACAATAGGCTCAGCATTTTAGCACTGAAAACTTTAATGGATGCTGGGTACAATATGTTCTTTTTGCAGCTGGCTAATCTGATGACTGCACTGGTAGCTTTCTGGAATTGGGCTGTGACCTCTTATGTTTGCTGTATCCAGGAAGTGGATGACTAGAAATAGGCGGAAATTTACTTACTTAATGGAATGGCTATTGATTTTCCACCTGTGTTGGTAGCATCCCTTGGTGAAAAGTACAGCTTTGGTTTTGCATATTCAGTCCACTAGAGTTGGACAACCATTATTTAAATAAATAAATGAATCATAATCATAAATTTCAGACCCTCAATTAGCAATGTTCAGTCAAAGCTCGATAGCTGTAGCAGAGTCTAGTTTATTTGGGGAACAGAGTAGCTATGTCATTAGTATGGGAGTACAGTAGAACCTCTGGTCAAGACCACAATTTGTTCCATAATTTTGGTTGCAACCCAATTTGGTCATGACCCGAACGCTCCAAAATTCGGCTTTTTTAAATTTTTGGCCCCTCAGAGTTAGCTGCTCTGTGTTTGTTTAAAGGTTCGGGTCATGACCAAATCAGGTTGCGATCAAAGTTATGGAATGAATTATGGTCGTTACCAGAGGCTCTACTGTATGTGGAAATTAGTCCCTAGTTGAGTGAGCAGGATGCAAAATTCAAATTTGGAAAGAGTCTGAATACTCTTTCACATAGGGAGCCAGGATTCACACTTGCTTAACCCTGTTTTGGCAAGCCTTTTATCACTCTTTGTTTACTTGGTAGGATGTGAAGACTGAGTAATTCAAGTAACTGGTAAATATCACTGTTGAGGTAAAGAATTAATTCATGATCAATTCTGCCAATTGGGATATTAACATGTAATCAATGTTCTCTGGGTCCCAGAAAGTGAATTTTCCCAGTTTTCAGGAGTGTGTGATGAATTTACTGAATGGAAGGGAAATAAGTAAAGGATAAGAAATAAGATAACTTTATATATGTTACTATATCCTATCCCATCCCTTCCCATTTATAGGAAAGAAATGCCCATATCTTTTGTAGATATTACTATACAAGACATTGGATGAACAGAAGAACATAATCTTGATAGTTAAACAATTAAACTATATTATTACACTACCAATATGAGCATCAGTCAGTGACGCTGTAACCAAGATAGGCTAGGATTGAGAGAACAGTAATTTCCAGCGTAGTTAAGATTAGATCTCAACCAGCCTTTCATAATAAAGAGTAAATGGCAGGAAATCTTCTTTCAAGAGAGAAGCTCTTTCTGACTCAATCATTCTGTCATTTTATTCAATCCAAAAATAGGTTAATTTGAGCTGTTGCTCCTGCTGTTATTCTGATATATATTTAAGTAGACTTATATCTGAAATTCTGATCATCCTTGACATTACTGCTTCCTAATTCTTTTCTACATGCTTTCTAAGGTTTTGTTTAAGTGTGCAAAGGACAAGACAATTAAGGCAACTGCTTAATAGCCTTGGTTAGAAAATACCAGCATGGCTGTATTCTCATTTTAAATGCCTCTCCTGTATAATGAATTCATTTTATTTTCATAAATATAGAGTAGACACATTAGCATCCTGAAATCTATTTAGCATCCAAAGAAAAGGATGTGCATATTCATCATGCCATCAAGAGACACTAGTTACGCACACTAAATCTTTCATACTGCAAATCCTATTTATCCAGCAGGGTTTTTATGTCCGCTATCCAGGAATTTAAACCTAGAGTTAAAATGTGAGTCATAGCACTAATAAGATTAAAAGTCTTGTAGTTAGGAATCATGGTACTATAATCTTGGTATCAGGAAAAGATTTATGCACAGTTTTTTTTTCCTGTACAGACAATAGATAAAAAATGTAGAACAAAGCAAAGAGAGGAGCTTAGCTTCAATAACATTTAGCTGGATTTTTCAAATAACACTACAGATAAAATTGTTATAGAATAAATGCACTCCTGCTCCTTCAAGCTTAGCGTAGCACGTAGTGCTGTCTGAAGACTTTAAGCAGAAAATTTTTCAGGTATCATCACATAATCATGCATGGTGGAGGGAACCAAAATATTATGATAAAGATACTATCTATTCAACAGTGTCTGATTCCCAGCAATTCTATGGTCTCTCCACATTTCATGATCTTTTTACAGCTTCTTTTGCTTGTTTTATGCCCTGGCTGGTAATTAATGTAATGTATTATATCATATACCACATTGTACCATATCTTATCAACATATCATATCACTATGCCAAAAATACAGCATTTCAGGATTCTTTTCCAAGATATTGAGTAACTGCATTTTTTTATAATTTTCAAAGACTTCAGGAGAGAACAATGAAATCTTGTGAGGGGCGCTGTGATTTTGAAATAAGAAAGATACTATATCTGTGGATGCAACATCACCAAACTCTCCATTAATATATGTCTATGAATTATCCTACTGAGAGAAATTCTCAATAAATACCATGGGTGATGTATACATATACATGTTCACAGTAAATGTATAACTGCAGTTGTGAATTAGAACATATTTTCCTTAATTTAATAAGCTTTCAAAAGCTAGCATTTTGTGATTTAAAATGGTTTTTACAACCTAAGGGTAGGAAGAAATAAAATAGTAACTGGGAATCTTTCTCAACATGAAGTCCTCCTGCTATGTTGGACTTCAACTTCCAGTTGAGTATGTGCACAAGATCAAGGAGAAAGAAAAATTAGGAAAAAATCTGGAGTCTGGAAAAATCAGCAGTGTCCACCACAAGGTGAAATAACTCTCAAATGACAGTGTTTGTGTGATGACATCATACAAATGCCACTGTTATGTACTTCCGTTTTGCTGTCTGAAATATGTATGCGAATTTGTCCAATGTCATTGTTATTCACCTTTAGTGATTTGTCTTTCACTTTTTGCCCACCCCCATGGACACCCATGAACTCCTTAATTTAGAAAATGTCAATGAAATGTCATATAGGCTCAGGCAAGCTGTAATCAAATAAAAGGGATCTTTAGGTTACCAGCTGAGTCGTACAATTTATTTCTCTGTTTCACACAGCTACAGAGGACAAGTAACCTGCTGTGGATTTATGGAGCCAATTACCTTACTAACCTCGGCCCCACTTCCTCAACAAGACAACTCAACCATATAGTGATTATCCCATCATTTTTTAAAATGTAACATTCCTATTATGCAAGACTTTCTAATTAGTTAATGGAAATAAATTTAAGGCCATCAGAATACACATTAATTAAGCTGCCATTAATATGGGTGTTAGAATTACAATAGCATTAAAAAAAAACATTTCCTCCTCAACCTTGCTGTTACATGTTTGTTTCTTCAGTATGTGTTTCTACAGAAATCCTTCACAGCACCTAGCATAACAATGTAAGAACTGAGCTGAATCAAGTCAAGGACCCATTCAGTTCAACATACAGTATACTCACAGTGGACCACAAACTTGTATTCTTCTTCAGCTTTGTGTTTCAACGACTAGTGTAAAGAATGCTATTCTTTCATGACTGGATGTAATTTATAGGTATCATGATTAATGGTCTTAGTTAGATCTTGAGCATTTGAAGTCAGTCAGGATTCTCTCTAATTGATATATAAACCTGTACTGTATTCAAATGTAAAATCAAGGTCCTTAAGTACTGCAAAGGTACCGTATTCAGATCACACTAAAGACTAGTTTTCCATTTTTAAACGTCTGCATCCTTTTTTTAATGGCACAAACAGTTTTACAATTAATTAATCCTTGATGTCTATCCCTCTAACTTTGTGGCCCACAGTAATATTTCTTATTTCTCTGCACTATCACTAGTCTCTTTGAAGCCTCTGTAAATATATCTTCCTTTTTTGTTCTTTGTTTATAGCAAGATATATTTTCTTCCCAACATTATTGAAATGTGTTTGACAAGTTCAAGTGTGCTAATATTAAACTACATATCAACATCAAAAGAAATTCCAATTATAATGACACATAGTGTTATGAATATTTCTGAATGTAGGAAAACAAAATAAAAATCCCTTTTTGACCTAAACCATAGTAAGAAAGACCATGCAATAAGTTATTAAGTCCTAGAAAATGAGTTGCATTGCTTGCTAGTTATTATTAACTAGCTCTGATTCTAATATTGTAAGACTAAAGGTTATTAAGATTAAATGGTGCTACCAAGCTGTGAATTAGGTTTTATTAAGTTAAAACAACAGATTATTCTGTGTGACATATCATCTCACATGAATATTTCAGCTGTATTGATCTGAATTTAAGTAGACAGGATGAACAGCAGAGTAAGTACATTATACCAATCACTAAATGTTGCTTTTTGAGATGAAGATAAAACAAACGAAGAGGAAAATCTAGAAATATTCATAACTGTCTACTTCAGAAAATGTTAAATATATTGAGCTAGCCCCTTAACTGGTTATGTATCATTTGGCAATATCACAACAACACTAAAAATATCCATCCTGAAGCAAATGAAGAACAATTATGCTTAATTCCAACCTTGCTTTTCTAAATATATTCACAATGCAAACTTACAGTAAATTACACCTTGATAAACTCAGAATGATTTACTGAGCAAACTCCAGTGTTCCCAATTGCTGGCTATATAAAATAATAGATTTATGAACTGGGTCCAGGATATAAAAAACACCAATTAAAGATTTCCCAACAGATTGGTGACTTTTCCCTGCATTATTAAATCTGCTTGATTGTATTCAGCTTCTCAAAGAAACAAGTTTCCATAGATTCATAACCATCTTACATATTATGTGAACAGTTACATTTACGTGTTGACATTTAGATTTCTCAGGAAATAGATTGATTACCTTAAGCAATACAAAGTTCATTCCTAGCTTCTTTTGGGGGGATAAATTTGAATAATATGGTTTTAGACTAGTGTCAGCACTCAGATTGTTTGTTCCCAGCGTCTGTTAAATGGTAGCAACCAATCAATAGGATCCTTACAAAATGATGATGGCATCAATGTAACAACACACACCTACAATGATATCATCATGTCAATAACATAATCGTGTTTTTTGCATCACAATATTTGACATATGAATATTGTCACTTTGGTGCCCCATTCAGCTCATGTTTTATATTTAAACATTCATAATATTCATAATTTATATTATTATAGTTGATGTCCATATATAATTCAATACTAGCACAATTGAACTTCTCTCACAAACTTTTGAATAATGCAGAGAGGAAAGACAATTCCTATCACAGGGAACAAAAAGAGAGGGATATTTATAGTTTCAAAGAGATTAATGGAGATGCAGAGAAATGCAACTAATGGACAAAACAGATGAAAGAACAAAAAGTAGGACAGAATTCCTGAAGGGATAAAAGTGTACCATAAAAGTTTATGATAATCAGTGAACTCTGTGGTTGTCCCAAAATCACAGAAGGTACCAGGAGGCAAGAGAGCAAGAGATTCCGAGCTACTTGTTTTATAGAAATTTTCTAGTCTTTAGAGGTGGCCACCCATCTAAGTATAGGTCAATACCTTTATCTCAATTTCACTTAAGAGCTTCTTACAAGATGTAGACTAAGGCATTAGTATTGACTGGCAGCATTTGTGATTATATCTTATGCCCATAATCTCAAATACTTTGTCTTACCTGAGTCCAGAGCATGTACTCAAAATTACTGCAGAATCAGCATATTCTTGTACATGGCCATGATAGAAGCAATGATTCTAATGAGACAGAGAAAAAAGGATCAATTCCAATATTCCATGTATAATCTTACTACAGATGTATGATGTGTTCTGTTCTTTATTATAATTATAATAAAGATACGTTCTGAATTCCAGTGATTGAGGAAATAATCATGCTGAAAGCATCTTTCTGCCTAGTTTGAAACAAGGCATGCAACATTTCAGGGATTAATGCCAGATATATAAGAACTCAAGGCAATATCTGTGCTCTACCTCGTTCAACAAAAGGCAATGATCAGACAAGTATTTAAAGCAATTTTCCTGGACACACCTGCTTTTTTTATTATATTATTATCGGAAAACTATGATCAGAACAGTTTGTATAATTAAACAGCAGAGCAAATTACACTGTCATTCACCTTTACGTGCTCACTGTAGATATACATTTTAAATTATGCAGATCTATAAGACGCAATTAAGCATACTGCACAATGTAATAAAACCATTTCCTATTTTACAGCTTCACAAAGAAATTGATCATGAGAAATAGAGTGGAAAGGAAAGCGAAAGAATATTTTATCATCCTGTGCTGACTTGGAAGCAGCTTGTTATTAAGAACAGGAATGAAAAGGCATTCTATTTTCAGAAGGCCACTCCTGTTTTACTTTCTGGCAGGTCATTGTATTTCTTTTTAATAAATCCAGATGCTTACCGAAAGGACCATAACAGAAGATACATAGTCAATAAAGTTGCGAATTTGCCTGGAATTCAAGGTTAATACTATTGCTAATGAAATTTAATATCTTCTCCCCAGTTATGGATCTGGTTATAAAATCATGTTTGTGTCACAAGCAGCATTTTTAGCTCCTTTGAAAGCCATCTTAAAAAAAACAAAAAAACTCTCCTTACCTCCTTTGTGAAAGCTTGTTATCTTATTAATGCAAAGAAAGCTATCTCTCATATTTCTGCATAACAGTCATCTCACCAACCTCTATTTCTTGGTTCATTCACATCTAAGCTGCATTAATTAACCTTTCAGTATCAGGGCATGGTTTTCAATTATATAGTCTCAGACAGCAGCCTTCTAAAGACCACCCTGATTTGGTTAGAGAAAGTAATCATATGAAAAGATCACACTTGAGTTTTAATAGTTCAGGTGTATAAATTTTTGGCAGATTTGAGCACCGTGTAAAGAAAATATTAGCTTAGCCCAAAAGCTTCCTTTTAGATGAAGACATGTAAAAAATGGCAAGTGTTCTAGACTACATGCAGGGCATATCTACATGAACAAAATGAACATTATAAAATAAAGTTGTTGCCTTGAATCTTTACTGAATTACCTTTATATCTGTTCTGGTATCAGCTTAATAAAAATAATATAAAAGGGGAGAAAGCCACATAAAAGAAATTGTGTGTATCCGTGTTTATGTGTTCATAATAAAAGCAGAAATACCATGCATAATAAAAAAACAGTATAAAAATAATGTGCAACAAAACATACTCATTAAAAGCATGGAGTGGGAGGCGGGGAAGGAAAAAGAAAGCCCCACTCTTCCAATGTGATTTTGGGGAAGGCTGGAGAAAGAGGTAAAATTTAATAAGCCTCTAAAGACACAGGCTTTCCCAAAATGGCTAGCTAGGGAATTCTGGGAGTTGAAGTCCTCCCAACTTAAAGTTGCCAAGGTTAGGAAACCCTTGGAGAGCAGATGCTGCCCAAATATCAGAAGTAGAGCATTCCAGCCCTTACGTGCCACTTGATAGGATTCAGTCTTTGCTTATTAGCCCTCATCTACTCCCATCCTTATATCAGGATATGTTTCAAAATGTTTATGTTCCATCACGGCCACCCTGAGATTCTGTGGGCTTCGTGGTAACCAGTGGTTAATATACCATTGAACTAATGCATATTGCAGAGCACATCCCATATCAATGTCTTTAGTTTTTCTTTCCAATTAAAGTGTGGCCTTCCTTAAGTGAAGGGGTGCCTAGTAAGTCCTCTCTGCAAGCAGATGTTATTGAGAGGAGAAGATCCCATAGATATCCAGAAACTGAATCAGGAAAGGATTTAAAGGTGATGGATATCACTTTAAATTGCACTGAGAAACTGAGTGGTAATTCATGGAAGAAAGCCTTTTAATCCCATTAACTATATATTATGGCTCTGAATACCAATTGCAGGGGAATGCAGCTCAAACTTTATTTTGAATTTGGAACAGCTTCCCTTTGCCAGCTGCATGTTCATTCTGAGAGAGAAAAAAAGTATTGGAAAAATGAATTATTTGCATTCCCCCCTCTCCCTCAGAATACCAAGAATGAGAAACAATGGAGTATTTTGTAAAGTTACATCCATAAAATATTGTTTCTTGTTTCACCTTAAAATTTGGAGTAAGCTGCAGGGAAATCTCTGAAAGAAGCTTTAATGAAACTGTTGGTTACAATATTCAGTTTAGTTACACATCTCAAAATTGCTCATACCACAACCCCCATATAGGACAAAAGTCATTCTGTAACATCATGTATTACTATCTACATGGTTATTATGAAAAGCACTGAGTTCAACAGCTCTCTCTAATATATAATTTTAATGTTGTAAGTTCAGCTTGAATTAATCGAAAGACAAATACTGTATAATAATTGTGTTTATCTATTGTTTCAATTAAGAAACCTTATTTATAGCTAGAAAAAATAGTCATTACAGTCTTATATTTTTATCAAAAAATGCTTTGTGAAGATATTTTTTAATATTTTAATAAATACCAGGCAAAGCTTGAATTCTTTCATCAACTCTTCTTCCATAACCTCATCTATAATATATTTTTAGGGTCTGATCCCATGAAAATTAAAAAGAAATAAAAAAAGGTTTTCTAGCTCCTCTACTGAAGGAAGCCAGGAAGTCTTTATAATCTTTTTTTGAGAGCTTCCATATCTCAAAATCTGGTTCTCATACTACATATTTGCAACAGTAGATGTTTTCAACTTGTTTGAAACCTCTAAAAGGCACATTTTCAAAGAGCATCCAGTGCAGAAATCTTATTGTTATTTAAAATCCTAATATCATGGTTTGATTGGAGCATTTCCTTCCACAGATGTTCATTTTGAACAAAAGGGTGAGTAAAGTACAGCAGCCAAAATCTAAAATCAAATATAGGCTACCCATTTTATTTGCATAGTTCCCATTCTTTAACTATAAAGTATGACACATTAACTTTTAACCACAGGAATTCACAAAGCTTACCGTGTAATTACGCGTGACAATAGTGCTAGTACCATCTTCCAAATAATGCATTTCTGTGATGTTGCCAGCAAAGAGACCACTAGGGGAAAAATTAAAAGGAAATCTTAGATAACATTTCTGCACTAAATAATTTTGATTTAATCTACTCTTTTCAAAAATAAATGGAAATAAGAGGAAGTTCAATTCGGGAACAAAAATAGATATCGCATTTGGATAATGTCTGTAAACAAAGAAAAGGACAATTCCACAGTTAGTCTTTCTTTCTGAATATTAGCAAGTGTTCCAGCAAAAATAAACCAGTCCTTTTGATACAATAATTTGTATTGTATCCAAATTCCAAACGCATTTTAAAGCAAGATCTTTCATTCATGTCTTTCCATAATCAGACACTTCAAATCAATTGCTCTGAGCTATTATGGAGAAAAGTTGATTATACAGCATGTAAAATTAGTTCAAATATAAATTATCTGGAATTGTCTCAAAGGGCTTACAAGCAACATTTTACACTCTGGGCTTTTTTTTTTTCTCTTCTGTTCAATCATGTCCTTTTCCTGATTGAGAAACTCCCTCCAATTTTATTGCTAAACTTTTAAAAAGTGGTTTGCCATTGCCTTCTTCTTAGGAATGAGAGAAAGTGAGTGGCCTAAGGTCATCCAGCTGGCTTTGTGCCTAAGGCAGGACTACAACTCACAGTCTCATTTTAGCTAAAGCCTTAACCATTACACCAAACTGGCTCTCAGCAATTCCTATTTTAAAATATTCTACTGGAAGATGATGTATGGATTTTATAGACATATATAGTTCTTTCTTAAAGAATCACTGGAGACTGAAACTCTAGTGAATTTATAACATTTGCACCATTCAAGAATCATGCTTTGATAGTGAAAATGCTATTGTTCCACCTATCTCTTTCTAAGGTGTTTTGTTCATTTTTAGTAGGTTTTACGACATTAAAAATGAAGTCTAGAATGCCCTGGGGAATTTCTATGTTAAATGACTGGAGTTCTTTCCCCAAACCTGATCTTACATGGAATGTTGAGATGAAAGTTTCTGCCAACATGTCACCTCCCAACTACCCTTTATAGCCTGTTCCCTGATTTATCATATAGTTCTGGAGAAAGAAAAGAACAGGTAATGACTCAACAGGGAATAGTCCTAGATGCTTATGTCCAATGTTCAGACACGGTTTTTTTGTATTAATCTGGCTTTTTATGCATAAAAAATGTCTTGATCTTTGGTCTTAGTTTTTGAGATTCAGATTTAAATGTATTGCAAACAGAATGTTCTGGAAGAGATTAGATTAAAAAGATTCACTATGGCTGTGGAATAGTTTACTATGTCATGGTTTCTTTGTATAAAGAATCCATTTATCTATAACCGGATCACTCAGCTCATGCTAATGTTTCCCTCAAGAGGCACTAAGAAAAGTTTTAGTGCTTAGACCTTGGGAAGCATATCCCAATAGCAAGCACCTGGATTATTTGGCTTATGAACAGTCACTGGTATGAGCAAACCAGGAAAATGACTCTCAGAGCTGTTGGTGAAATCCTGAAAATGTCAAGAATTTTTCATTTTTGGCATGTATTTAATGCTAAAGCAATCCCTATTTATTTCAAACCTCTCTCTCTCCTCCCTGTCCCCACATTTTGTAGCACGATCTCTGGAACTGGGTGAAATCATTTCTATCATTGTTTTCTTTGTTTCAGATTTTTGGCAACCTTTAACTAAGTTACTTGCAAGTCAGAGGCATTTCTGTACTGTTTCTACTTTGATTATTCCAGAAAGCAGCCTGAAGTTTGAGTTTTTAAAATTTATTTTCCACGAACTAATTACTTCTACTTTAGAACTGCCTATTAATTCTCCCAAGTAAAATAATTAGAATATCTCTTATTTTCTAATTCCCCAAAGAACTTATGTGAACTCTTTGATTCAGCGAAAATTGTTGTTCTGGGGAAAGTAAGGGGCTGGAATATTAGGTATGTCAGCCAGCAAACACATATACATATAGGCAGGATAAAAATTAAATAATAACAATTCTTGCATGGATGGCTAGCAGGTATATTTAAGACACATTTAGAGAACAATTGCCCCAAAGTATGATTCTGAATTCAAATCACTCTTAAGCAAAACACGGGACATAAATTTTTTAAAAATATACTGATTAACTTGCCATTGCAAAAATAACAAAGAGACTCAACTAAGTTTCCTTCATTGCATCCTCATGAAGCCAATCAAAAGAGTGTTTTGACAGTGAAAAATATATTCCATCTAGACTATGTGAAAAATATTTTGAAACACTCGAAAGTTTGATGTTGTTAAAATATTTATGTAGTAAAATGAATTATATATCCTTCAATCTAGACATTAATATTGTACAGTTTCAAGGGAGTGTCCAGTGATCCGGCTTTATGCAATTTATTTTGGTTATTTCAGCTATAAGAGAGATAAAGTACTTACAGAACTATGCTAAATCATTTGTATGCTCCCTTTCCTGGGTATTGATTGAACAGCTTCAAGATTGTGTTAGTGCCATATTAAAAGAGGAAGGGACTACGTTTCTTCGAAGCAATAACAGTGACAGCACTCCATCTGACTGAAATAAAAACTGCATATCAACTATTGCCCAATTCTCAAATATCTCATTTTTGCCAAACAGTTGTACAGTTGCTCTCAGTTAAAACATTTATGACTGTTTAAATCAGGCCTAGACTAAGGGATTGAATGAGAAATCTTATTTTGATCATCCTTTTGGATTTGAAAAAGCAAGCAAAATGAAAATCCTAATAATTCATCTGTATCTTTTAGCAGCTTTTGATACCAGTGGTCATGGAATCTTAACCAATCTGCTTTCTGGGTCGGGGCAATACAGCTTCACCTTGCAGATTCAATTTGTCTAAACCAGGGCTGTCAAACTCGTGTTGTCACAGCATTGTCATGTGACGTATCAGGACTTTTTGCCCCTCGCTAAACTGGGCAGGGGCAGGGGCAGCATGTGACACATCTGGGCCGCGGGCCACGAATTTGACACCCCTGGTCTAAACATTTCTTAGAAGTTCAATTGCAAAAGGTAGTATAGAGAAACTTCTTTGGATCTTTTCATTCTTAAAAACTTTGATGTTGTATCCACCCTTCATTCTCTATAGTATCTATATAAATCTGCTAGACAGAGCCATAAAAACATTTGAAATTACGTCTCAAGTATACATTGAGGATTTCTAATTCTCTTTTACTGTTATCAGAATCAAGTGAAGCTATAGAAATGCTGAAGCTCTGGATTCAGTAATGAAACTGAACTGGAAGGGAAATAACTGACAACGGAAAAAATTAAGGCTGGAGTCTATTACAACAAATGGTCCCAATATTCCCCCTCCACCCCCCATGCAAACAGCACCCAACCTTTGTAGAAAGGAAGTATAATTTGGAGCAACTTCTGGATCTAACATTACCATTAGAGAACAAACTGATCTTATTAGCCTAAAGTACTCAATATTTTTTTCAAAATATTCAGCCATTTCTAGACTGTCAGAACCTGGCTATGCTGGTCTACGTTCTGGAAATTTTACATGGGACTCCTGGGATGTCACATGAAGGGATTCCTCTTAAAATTATTTAGAGGCTTCAAATTCAGAAGATTAGGATTGTTATTAGTTATTAGGGTAGTTCACAGCTGAGTGATCTGAGGTACAGGGATGTATACGCCTCACAAATTCCTTTTCTCCCTGTCCCTAGAGCAAACTCCATTCAAAACTGCCAAAATTATAGCAACAACTAAGCAACAGCCTTAACTAATTTTATGGGGGGGGAATGGTATAATCATAGGAATGGGTGCATCTAGTACACAATACAAAGGTGTGGAAAGGCTCTCCTTTTTAAAAAAAAAACTTATTCTTTTTTAATTAATACAAAAGAAATAAAGCAAAAAAGCCAAACATAAAAATAATGATATTGACCAGAAGTCATAAGTCCAGGAGGACCCACAGATTATGCACAGGATCTTTTTGGTGTAATGCAACCCAGTGATAGGATTCAAATAATTTAACAACCAGTTCGTTCAGGGTCAGGTTGGCTGTCATGGGAGGCATGGCCCATCCCCATCATCCAGCTCTGCCACACATGTGGGATGAGACTCCTGTGATGGCCAGCCTGCCCTGGGCAAACATGTTGTTAATGTATCCCCCCTGCTATCAAAGTGGATCCTGGGCACTGTGCTGCAATGGAGAAACAGGCAACGAAATGGCTGACATGAGGGAAGAAGGAGGAGCAGGGAGAAGAAAGAGGGAAACCAGCCTTCTCCTCCCCTCGCCCTGTCCGCTCCGTTGCCTGTTTCTCCATTGCAGCGTGGTGCACAGGATCCACTTTGTTAGCAAGGGGGATAATTTAACAACCGGTTTGCCCAAACCAGTGTGGACCAGCTGAATCCCACCACTGGTGCAACCCCCTCCAGCATCAGGGATGTTTGAGTCCTAGAAACAGAGGGCCCTAAAACCCAAAGTCACACAGTCTTGCCAAAGTTCAGCTGAAGCCTGTTGTATCCCCTCCATTTATTAATAATTTGGGAGCCAGCCATTACATATATAGTCAAAATTCAATGTAGATTAAAACTGAATTGATAAAACTGAATGTCAGCAACAGTGAAATAAACTTTCTAAATTACAAAATTAATAATTCTACTTTATGCTGTATATCACTATATATCTGCAGCACTCAAATTATTTGAAGCCAAGCCAATGAGCCAGCCATATGATTGCGGGCCACTCATTCTCTCTCAGCCCAACTCACCTCACAGGTTTGTTGCTGCAGTGGGGGAAAAATGAGGAGAAATATGTCTTTGATATGTTTGCTGCCTTGAGTTATTCATAAAATAATAAAAGCAGGATAAAAATCAAAGAAATAAATAAAAATAAATAGCACAACTCCTGATGGAGCCCAGTTGGGCTCCTCCTCCAATTTTGCACCATTAAAACTTGTTCCATCCAGATTTCTAATTCTGGCCTTTCAATTCCCAAAATGTCTCTAATGACACCCTAAGACTAAACACAGTTCTCATGAAACTGGAGGCCAGAGTGTCCGTGAGCATGCTTAACTATTGACTCACGCTATTCCTCTTGGCCTTGCCCCATTAACTTGATGGCTGACTTTCAATCACCATGGAAAAACACAGTGACAATTAAAATCCCATGCTTGGGCTTCTCTCCAGTCTTCTACTCACCATGGCAAATGATCAGGCCAAAGCATGCATTAAACTGCAAGTAACAGAGACAGAGCACCAATGGGATCTAATGAGGTTCCCAAACTTTCCTGTTAATAAATCCATCAAGTATTCTGCTTCCCCTATGACATAACTAATTTCAAAATACCTAGTCACTCAAAGGCCTTTTCTTTGGCATGATGGCGTGTCCTCCCACAGCTGTCTATCCCTTCAAGAGGCGAGGTTGCGCAATGGTTAGAATGCAATATTGCAAGCTCATTCTGCCAACTACCAGCAGTTCAATTCTCACTGGCTCAAGGTTGACTTAACCTTCCATCCTTCCAAAGTCAATAAAATGAGAATTCAGATTGTTGGGGGCAATACGGTAAACTGCTTAGAGAAGGCAGTAAAGCACTATGAAGCGGTATATAAGTCTAAGAAGTGCTATTGCTATTGCTATCTGGAAAGACTATGACTCTTCATACACAGAAATAGAGCACATGCTATTCCAATTTCTGTATTACAGATACATTCATACTAGCCTCATCTCATTATTACTGCATGCATACCCAGGGCACACAAGACAATTCTACACCTCCCTGCTGCTTTCAGATACTAATAATGTTGCCAGGTTCTGTGCAGTAGCGCTTAAAATCCTGTGCCATAAACTAGCCTTAATGAGCATCTAGTTCGTCATACTAGAGCGCCCTCAACTGTGATAGATTTAGTCTGCCACATGCTAACTTTTATGCTCTGCTACACCCATCTAACACTTCTCACCCTCCTTTTAGATTTATTTTAGACTTTTATATATACTTTCTGCTTTATATCCTATAGCATTTTACTCTGATGTATCTTCTATGCTTTTTAATTGACCATATGCTGGTATTTGGTCATAATAAAGATCTAACTGATACCTTAAGTTGGATTAGTGAAGACCAGGTCATGTATTGTGTTAATGTTGGACATCACACTCTAAGAAACATCCAGATAAAGTAGAACAAATTCAGAAAAAAAAGTGAGGATGAACAAAGACTAGAAATGATACTCTCCTGATCAGTGTCTGATGCTTAGCTGGCCACTGCTAAGGCAACTCTGCATATAAGAAACTTTCAATAAATTAAACTCTTATCAATGAAAGCTGCTTCTATGTACTGTAGAGGCTATTTTGCAAATAAGCACAGTGTATGGACTGCAGGACAGGGCTTGATCAACAACATAAAGGTTTGGGGGAAAATATAGGGAATTTTTTTTAACATCTTTCCCCTCAAGACATGACATTATTTGGGGGGAATTTTTTTTTTCATTTTCAATGGTTGCACTTCTATAGATTCTTTTCTTCTTCACTACAGACCTCTGTTAACTAACCATTCAAAGCATCAGCCTTGTTTATTTATTTATTTTATTTACCTTGCTTTGCTTGATTTCTTATTTAAATTGCATTCTCAACAAGATGCTTTTTAAAAATAATTATATAATGTTATTGGGCCTTCTCACAGTGACACAATACACATGCTTGACTTTCTGACATGAACATCAAAATTAAATAATAAAAATCATAATAGAAATGGTGGTATCACCGTTAATCAAGGCACTAGGAAACCAGCATATAAAATACAACAACTGGATGCTTCAATTCTTATTTATTTTTAGGCTTTGATTAAACTTATAAAGGAGGTGTATTTTTAAGAAACAGAGTTTCAAAAATAAAAACATCTTTTGTTTTACCTTTCTCACTATAAGTTTTTAAAGCAAGGATTCTGTAATCGTTGATTTGGGGGTAGGGGTGGGGGCTGCCACCTAATTATGATGTATTTTACTCTTGGTCTATGACTTTTGATATAGCTTTGACAGATGAATGAAAACTTGGGTACTGTATAACATATGTCTTTCCTTTCTTTCTCTTTCCATCTTTCCTTCTTTCTTTTCTTCCTTGCCCTTTTCCTTCTCTTTCTTTCTTTCTTTCTTTCTTTCTTTCTTTCTTTCTTTCTTTCTTTCTTTCTTTCTTTCTTTCTTTC
>JANHFL010003389.1:140526-150861 GCA_032468155.1 Oxyrhabdium leporinum
TCTTTCTTTCTTTCTTTCTTTCTTTCTTTCTTTCTTTCTTTCTTTCTTTCTTTCTTTCTTTCTTTCTTTCCATTTTTAGCAAAAGTAATCTCCCCTTTTAAAAATGCCTAATACTTTAAAACAACTCCTGTGTTGTGCTATAAACTGTTGCTATCAGGTGATTATAAATCATAGATGGCCTCTTTTTTAAAAGGATTTTGACAAGAAACAAGAAGGAAAGGTGTATGCATTGAGAGGTTGCAATAACATACTGCTCATACTTAACTATCAAAACCATATTCAGCACATACAAACCTATGAGATAATTTGTCTACCTTTCAGAGCAGACATAATTTACAGAGTTGATTTACATGTTTTTGGTTTTTTTAACCTTCTCTCCCTTAAAGGAGATAAACACAGAAAAGCAAACCAATTTAGAGGACAATCTTCTTAACGTAATTGAATCAATGTTACTGAGAAAGGACATGGATTTAAACATCCCTAATCCATCACACTTCAGAATCCACACTATGAATTGTCACTATGCCCTCACTAGCACCTGACCCATTGGTTCCCAACCCTTTTGATATACAAAATGAGAGCACAGCCTTCTCTAATGTGTTTCAAGCCTTAATGAATCCATCAACTGATTTAAGTTGCCAAAACTGACAAAACCCCCTCAAACAAACCCAGCCACCATCCTTTGCGTGCCTTCAAATTTGCATTCAGGTCCAGTGTCAAAAAAAGATGAAAAGTCAAATCTGTAAATCAAACATAGGAAGTTATTTGCAGTGAATTACACTGTTCCTACATCTATCTCAGTATTGTTGATGTATTTGCAAAACATAATGATTTATGGTTAACTAATCTTTGTTTCATTGAATTAACCAAAATAACTTCACAACGCACTGAAGAATAAAATTACCACACAGGCAGGATCAGTTGGTCTAAAATGTTGTTGGCTAAATTTGCTCAGCAGATATTATTACTTGGTAGATGGTAATATCTACTTGATTGATCTCTAAAAGCTAAGCAGAGTTGTGCATCATTAAGAGTTCAATGGGATTTCCATTTGTTGTCAACTAATCTGGCATAGGACCAGGGCATCTGAGGAGCTGCATCACCCCATTCATCCATTACATATAGAGGGAGAAGAAAAGCAGCACATTTAAGACTTCTAGTTTTAAGACTTAAAAATACTTAGGTATAAGAAATGCCAAATTTAGTGGGATTTCTTCAGAAAGAGCATGTGCATAAAGTGTTCTTTGTAGCACTGCATAAAAGCTTCCACTGACTCATTTCCTTGTTGCAACTAGAAGGGAAAAACAGCTCAATATTGCAAGGAATTTTCTTATTTCCTCTCTCATTATGCAGTTTAAGCTGGATAACAGATCTGTCCCAGGTAGCAGCCTGTATGCATGCTTCCCTAGGAATAAGGAAACTTAGCTCATGAACTTAACAAAAACTGCCTTTTTTTTGCTGTGTTTAGATTTCCAAGCATTGTCTGTTAAAGACAAAGTGTGTGTGTATGCATGAATAACTTAGATGAGAGTGATTATATGTGCATGCATGCACAGGTTTGTGTGCGATTGAATAGTGCATGATTATGTATGTGCATGCAAGACTAGGGTAAGGATTTGGTTTTTAGGAGGTCTAATTTTTCAGGCAATTAATTTTTAACAGCACATTCATATTTATTAGTTAGTTGGTACTTACTGTAGTTTTGTTAGCTTGATATCTTTGAAGGGGAGACTAGCTCCCTACCATTACTTACTATCTCTTTAAAGTTAATTGGACTGACAGCACTTGGCTAAAACTTATATTAATTTATATTATATTGCTATCTACATGGAAACGTATATAAATCCTCTATGCATAATATAAAAGGATTATATTATACAATACAAAAAGTCTTGCAAATTTCAGGTCTATGAGACATACTAGTTGTTCCTTTTAAAATGCATTAATATTTCTTCCTACTGATTCCATCACAATGTGCAAAGGCTTTTCCTGTTAAGTCAGCTCAACTTTCGCAATGGAGATTGCTATTTTTTATTCAACTGCTAGCACTCTGGTTATTAAACAGGTTCACAGTAATAAACAGATCCTTATTAAACATGTTGCTACTTGCAGGAGTTTGGATCACTAAGGAGAGCTACACATGCATTTTCCAGGTCGTTCTCATTACAGTATAAAAAATTAAGAAAGCTTGTTTCTGGGTTTTCCCATTTCCGGTATCTACACTGAAAACAGACACAGATAATTTCTGTATACTTTTAAAATATGTCATATTCATTCCCTCTGGTTAATTACTTAATATGATTTAAAATGCTGAGGGATGTTTGTCCATTCAACATTTTTATTCTGTAACATCCTAGGGGATAGCATTTAGCATTTAAGTATTATTTAACAGCGTTATGCAACAGGCAGTTAAAGAGAAAACTTTACAAGGTAGTCAAGGAAAGAAACAATCAAGAATTTTATGTTTTATTAGCAAATACCTTAAACAGCGACTTTCCTTATGTCCTCATGGCCTTTTGCAAAGGACAAGTATAAGGCACCTTAAAAATAGAGCTCTACAGCAAAAAAATAAAGTTCCATGATGGAACATTCAGATGGCTAGAGAAAAGATACATGGAAACAGTCCAATTTTTATTTACACATTTGACTTTCTGCATCTTCTATACCACAGACGTTTTCCATGACAACCTGAATATTATTAGGAAGAGCTGCCTAAAAACCATCTGTCAGATTGAGAAGATCGATGTGATACTTCCAGCAGATGGTGCCAGCTGAGGACTGAGCTATTTTCCATAACAAGGCTCCGGATCAGCCGGTTCAGATATTCCCTTTGGGATTTGACTGGGTGGCAGTTTTTGGCATTCAGGAATATATACGGAGAACAGGGCTCTTGAATTAGAGCCATCCAAAAGATTAAAAACTGCCCATTGTTTTAAAAACTATAACTTCAAACAAAGAAACAAAACCTTAAAATACTATGCAAAAGTAAAAACAACAATATATACAACACATATCTAATTAGTTATTACATTATGAAACCAAAACAGATAAAACAAAATAAAAATGTTCCTTTACAAATTAATGTGCTAAATAAATAAGTCATCCAAATATTATATGTGCATGTTCGTATATGTATTATATATATATATATATAATGTCATACTCCTAATAATAGTATATTAATAATAGATACATATAAAATTGTCTATTCTTGTAAAAGGGAAACATATCATGTTACACATTTATTGAATCTAGTCTTTGATATCAGTAGTAGTAATACTTTTCCATTTTTAAGTATAATTATCTTGGCTATTTCTCATGTCAAAATAAACATAATTCCTAAAAAATGATTGGATTCCACAATGTTAGAATCTAATACAAAATAGCATTCATATTTACAACATCAAAATATTTCCACCTATACCTACTTAAGATAAAAAGCACTGTCAGCATTCCAATAAAAAACCCCTTGTCCATTCAGCACTCGGAAACAAAGTTCATCTTTGATTGACAAATGTTAAATAATTATTTATTGTTCTATGGCAGGGCTGTCAAACTTGCGGCCCATGGCCATGCCCACACCCGGTTTAGCGAAGGGGAAAAAAATTGCGATATGTCAAGTGATGACACCATGATGACACAAGTTTGACATCCCTGTTCTATGAGATAGAGATTATTATTATACCCCATCTTTTTTATTGCAAGTGCCCTCATCCTACTATCAGATATTCAAAAATATAAATGATAGTAGCAGTGTGATACAGAAAAGTTTTATGGTGGTAAAAGTTTACATGCCAGATCCAGGGGACAAATTTCCTTTTTCCAATTTTTGTTTTCCCACAACAATGTAACTTCCACCTCTCCCTCATTAGCTAGTCAATTAACTTCATGCCAAGAAACTTAAATAGATAAAAAATATTTCTTCTTCCCATCTGAAAAGCCCTCCCCCCACTCACCACCCCTATAGCAGCATAACTTAACCCTAACCCTAACCCTAACCCTAACCCTAACCCTAACCCTAACCCTAACCCTAACCCTAACCCTAACCCTAACCCTAACATTGTGGCACTTTCAGCAACCAATTGAGGATTATTAGGAATGTAGATTCTGCTACTGAGCAATTTACTTAGATCATGACATCAGAAATATAATACTTCACTGGATTGGGCAACCACCTGTTAGATTTCTCAGTGATAATGATGTTATCCATTCAGTTGTGTCCGATTCTTGGCAATTCTGGCGATTCTTGGCCAGGTCTCTCTACCTCTTCCAAACTTGCACTGCTTCTTTGAGGTTTTCTATGCTCTGTCTGGTGTCAGCTTTGATGGTGAAGTTTCACAAAGGGACTGTTTTTCCCTTACCATAAGCACAGCTTAAAACAGTGACACTAAGGAAGGGAAATGAGCAAGAAATGGACTATATGTAACAATATCCAAGCAAGAAGACTAGATGATCTACAGCAGGGGTGTCAAACTGGTGGCCCACAGGCCGGATGTTTCACGCGCAGGCCACGCCCACCCCCACTCCACGAATGAGAAGAATGTTGTGAAACGTTATGTGATGGCAATGTGACGCTGCGAGTTTGATGCCCATGATCTACAGCTATATTTCTTTCTCCTTGCTAGAGCTGAGATGAAGTAAAAAGTCCTGATGGAAAAGCTAAGAATTCCTCAACTGGATAAAGCAGGGTTATCAGGAGGTTTAGCCGGACTGGAATCAGCCTATAGTAACCTTTTACTTGGGATCCCGTGAAAAGACAGAGCTATCAATATGCTTTCAGTTATCTCTCCAACCAATCCCTACCTTGTAACAGTATGACTGACTCCAATTACCCTGTGACCTTTTCTCAGTAAGCAAACACCTGAACTTCCAATCCTGATCCAATACAGGTGTATCTGTGAGAAAGCTAAAAATGATTGTTTCCTCTCAGCCTTCACAATAATTTTATCAGAATTATTTAATTTTCATTACATTTCTAGTGGCACATAATGTCATGCAATTGCTGTTTAAGAATATTTTACCATGATGTTCCTTGTAATATCAAAGTATAAATTGCTTTCTGAATCAGTCTAGAATAATGTTGTGCTATCCCAAGGAAATGATCAGCCTTTGGTAATGACTACTAAAAAGTTTCACCCAGAAATGTTTATGTTAATTTAGGATAATAAGTTAATTTGTAATTTACAGATACAATGTCACCTGGTCAGAGAGGACTTAGAGATAATTTGTTTGTTTAGTAGTTAAATATATAACCCTAATTAGAAGGGTTGAGGAGTTTTTTTTGTTAGAATAATGTAGCATACCCTTCTAAAGAGGTTTTAAAAGCAAATTCAACACTTCTGATACAAATCATAGTGTTATGTAGTTAATTAGATATTGTTGATTACATAAACATGGAAGAGTTACAATCATAGTCCAAAATGCAATAAACAATTTGAGGTTTGTAGGCGCTTGTCTATCTACAAGAACATGTGTTTCACAAAATATGTGGGTTCTCATGAGACATATCTTGATTTTTTTTTAAAAAAAGAATAAGATTATATACATGTGTAAACCCAAAGACACATAAAAGCAAAAAACAAAACAAAACACAAGATTATAATTATAATATATAAATGCATTTGTCATGTCAAAGAGATTAGATATCCAAATTCAATACTTCTATGCAGAAAGACATCAGCATAGACATGTATAATCAAATAGGAATAGTTTACTCCATAACACTAAAAATGCAGGCCAAATGTGAATAAAGTAATATTTAATTACAGTATTTTTCTAGAGTCTTTAATGCTGTATTCATTTTTGAGTACAATTTATACAAAGAAATATGAAATTCAGTTTTTAGTATTTTGGTATGGATTTGCTAAAAATATTAATACATTGTTTGTATTGCCTCATCTCATATGTCCTGAGAAAACTGGATAACCGAGCTACAGCAGCATTAATTTTTAGAAACAGTAGTATTTTGGGATTTTCCCAGCTCTCTGCCAGGTACTTCTGTTTAGTGGCTGTTTAAGGTTGGCATCAGAAAATGAGCCAGGCACTAGACTTTATTGTCCCTAAGCATCCACTTTCTGGGAGCTGATCCCACATAGTGCCTTCATTTGCTGAGGCCATTGCTTAATTTGTTGAGGAGACAAAGTGCCAGAAATGACACCTAGAACACCAATTTTAGGTGCTGGTTCTGACCCATAAATGTCTTAAATGAAAAACATTTAAGAATTTTCAGGTTTGGTGTACTGAATCTTGCATCATATCACATTGCTGCTAATGGGAACCATAATGAAAAAGCATTATAGAACACAGAAAGGAGACATGAGTAAGACAGCACCATTCACAGGCATCAAGATATTCTTTGAAGGTGTTATACAATTGTTTCCTTTTACAGATGCTTTTACCTTTTCAAAAGTTCCTTTTATTTGAGATTCCCTATTTCTGGATTTAGTTACAGGAAAGTGCTAGAACTTCTATTTCTACAAATTACAAGATTACATTCAGATCCTAATATTCAGAGATCAGCCTGATTTAACTCAGATTAAATTGGAATCTCTACACCCAGTCTAACTTGAGACCAAAATGAAATTCAGAAACCTGAGCTGTTACTTTTTTTTGTTGAGAGACAAGGGAATTCAATATGTGGCTATACTGTTTGCATTTTCAACAGAATAGATGAGAGTTGCAACCAGATGTGATATTGTTGAGGGCTTACAATTTGCCAAGTAAGTTCAGGATGCTTCGTGCCCGGCTTCTTTACATTTTGTTTTTATTCTGTTAAAGGGAAGACATGTTTGTTTGTTTGGGCCCCAGGTCCACTGAAAAGGTTGTAGATTCCATCTCCAGAGTCTGACACTGAATTAGAAACCATATTCACCAGCTTGTGGAAATGTTCCTAGTTTTGAATAGAGACAGAACTAGAAAGGAATATTTGTTTGTGGAAAAAAGTTCATAGGGGGAATGTGTCATTTCTAATTAGCATGGGACACCTGTTCAATAATTAGGACTGATATGTGAATTGCCTTGTGTCAGACCTGCCCCAACTAGGTCCTTTAGGAAAGAAAGACTCTTGACTCCATTCATAGTGAAAAGTACACTTTTACTACAGTGGTAAAATCTAAAAATTTTCACTACCGGTTCTGTGGGCGTGGCTTGGTGGGCGTGTGACTGGGTGGGCATGGCTTGCAAGCAAACTCACAAAATTACATAACCAAACTCACAAAATTACACAACACCATCCTTAAACTAATTTAGCAACACAAAATCTCACAGCCAGAAATAATTTCAAAATATAAAAGCTATAGATATATCACATAAAATTTGCTTGCAAGCAAACTCACAAAATTACACAACTCACAAAATTACATAACCCCATCAAGGTACGAAATTTAGCAACATAAAATCTCATAGCCACAAATTTCAAAATGTAAAAGCTATATGTCACATAAAATTTTCTTGAAAGCAAAATCATAACATAAAATTTTCTAGCAAGCAAACTCACAAAATTAACTCACAACACACACCATTGTAAATATTGATTTATATATATATATAAAAAAGAGCAACTTACCCAAAATCAGCCAAAGCAGGTGGGCAGATTGAGTTGCTCACAGAGTCACAGAGTCACAGCTCTATCTTTCTGCAATCTGCTGCCTCAGCCTGCACTGAAAAATAGACGCTTCTGTCCTAGGAGTCTGGGAAGACAACAGCCTGGCTTCAGCTATGCTGCCTCTTCTTCTCTTTGCAGCACTGAGCAGCTGAACTCCTTGGCTTTTGAAATCCTTCCAGCCCTGTTGGATTTCAAGAGTGCTAGGAGTACAGCAGCTGGAGAAGTTGCCATTTCAAAACCCAAGCAGCTCAGGGCTACAACGAGAAGAAGACTGGGAAGCCATCAGCAAGAGGCCTCTCCATTCAGCTGGCAGGCATTCAGACGCTGAAGGTCTGGTGAGTGTGGAAAGTGGCGGGGATGATGGGCAGGCCTCCCGGTGAGTGCAGGAAGGCAGGGAAGGCAGGGAAGAATGGCGGGGCCATGTGCCACGTGGAAGGGAGTAGGGAAGGCAGGTGACTTACAGGCTTACCTGTAAGCAGGCAGATCAGTTGGGCATAAGGCAGATCAGTTGGGCAGCAGGCAGGTACGCAGCAGACACAGGCAGGCAGGCAGGTAGGCAAGCTGCAGACTGTGTGGTCAATGGCGCACAAGTGAGGAGCCACACAGCATGCTGCTATGCCGAGGAGATAAGATAAGTAGGGGCAGAGCAGGGCGATTGGGCAAGTGGGGGCAGGGCCAACCAGAGGTGATATTTGCTGGTTCGCTGAACTATTCAAAATTTTCTCCACCGGCTAGATTTCACCACTGCGTATAAGAAATCCAGCTGCTTCTTTCTGCTTCTGAAACTGTGGCTGCCTAAAGCAGCCAGAAATGGCAGGAGGTGGGGTTGAGCAGGATGGGGCCAGCCAGGAGTGGGATTTGGGGGTTCACCTAACTGCACAGAATCTTAGCAAGAGGATTGTCCAAACCCCTATGAACCGCCAGCAGTCCACCCCTGGTTCTAAGCATTTCCATATCTGTGGCTCATTGTGAAGTTACTTAGTTTGGCTTCCTGAGAAGAAAATATTCAGAATTGCTGGCTTCTTATAAGTATTTATGTAGCTTTGATTTGATCATAAGTGATCCTGGATAACAAGAATGAGCAAAATGGTTGAAGAGATAGATAAATATCTGTTTAAAGTTAGTTTTGCTGTGTTATTCTACATTTATAATTATCGCAAATACAGATGGCCCTCGAGTTACAACCATAATGGATCCTGTCCATTATGATCATAACTCGCAATAATCATAAAGCAGGTCAGTCATGTGGCCTATCCAATTTTATGAACTTTTTTTGCAGTGGTCATTAAGCAATTCACCACAGTTGTTAAGTGAATCTGTAATCTTACCTATGGACACAGCTTCGCCATGAACATAAATAAGTGCTTGTTTTTGGCAAAACCATTGTAAAACACGTTTATGTGACCATAGGACACGTAAACAGCTGTAAATACTGCCCTGTTGCTGAACATGTAAAGTTCAGTAATGTGGCTACGGGCCCCCAAATTGTTGAAACTTCAAATCAAAGTTGTAAGTGTTCCTCAGATGCTATATGTTAATTGGAATGTTGAGTAATCACTAGGTGAGCAGTTGTAAGATGAGGACAACCTGCTGTGTTTCTTTAAGGCTTCTCTTTGGGTTGCTTTGTTATAAATATTTCATGTGAACAACCACATTAGATTTTGGCTACCAGAGGTGAAATCTAGCCGGTTTACACCGGTTTAGGCGAACCGGTAGGGAAAATTTTGATTGATTCGGAGAACCGGCAAATATCACCTCTGGCTGGCCCCGTCCCTACACACCCGCTCACTGCTTGCCCCGCTCCCTGCTCATCCCACCCCACCCGCCTGCCCGGCGCTCACCCAATCACTCTTCATCTCACCTCCCCACCCCAGCATAGGCTTAGCAGCCTATATAAGTTTACCAAACAATTAATCACCACAGTGTCTCTGCCTGCCTTTCCACAAGAATGTGCCTGTGCCCCAACTGCTCCTGATCTGCCTGCCTGCCTGTCTGGGTAAGTAAGCTGCTGCCGCCGCTTGCTTCGCTTCCCACCGGCGCTGCGTCCCTGCGCGGCCTGGCTAGCTGCCCCCCCCACGGTACCCAGAGCTTGCCTGACGCTTGCTTCACTTCCCATCAGCGCTGCATTCTGTGCGGCCTACCTAGCTACGCCCCCCCACGGTCCCCGGAGCTTGCCTGACACTTGCTTCACTTCCCACCGGCGCTGTGTTCCCAGAGGGCTTACCTAACTACGTCCCCTCCATGGTCCCTGTAGTTTACCTGATGCTTGCTTCACTTCCCAATGGCGCTGTGTTCCCATGCAGCCTACCTAGCTACGCCCTCCCCCCACGGTCCCCGGAGCTTGCCTGCTACTTCCTTCGCTTCCCAATGGTGCTGCGTTCCTGCATGGCCTACCTAGCTGCGCTCCCTCGCGGGCCCTGGAGCTTACCTGATGCTTGCTCCGCTTCCCATGGGTGCTGCGTTCCCGTGCGGCCTACCTAGCTGTGCCCCTCCCCCGCGGTCCCTGGAGCTTTCCTGAAGCTTGCTTCGCTTCCCACTGGCGCTGTGTCCCTGCGCGGCCTAGCTAGCTGCCCCTCCCACGGTCCCCGGAGCTTCCCTTCCCTGCCTTCCGCGCTGTCTTCCTTCCTTCCCTACTCTCTTCCGCACGCGGCCCCACCATGTTTACCAGCCTTCTTTGCGGGGAAGGGAAGCAGCTTCTTCCCTTCCTCTCTTTGTGGGCAGAAGAGTTTTCC
>JANHFL010003390.1:7624-20742 GCA_032468155.1 Oxyrhabdium leporinum
AAAATCTAGCTACACTACCTGAACATCAAATGATCCGGAAAGCTATTAGATGGCAGCAAAGAACCTTGGAAACTGCCACCTAGTGGCCATTTGGTGCAATGCAGCCCAGACTTGACCACTCAAGCCAATAGCCCTGAAATACCTTAGCCAGGCACTAACCAGGCCAGAATCTATTTCGCAATCCAAAAAAGCATGGCCTGATTATCCTTGATTGTTCCACTGCACCCAGTGCTCAGCACATGTTATTATAGCATGGTTTACGGTAGCCCTCGTTTGTTTCTACTATGATTTAGTGAATAAACCCAACGGCTGGGCTCACAAAAGACCAACTCAAATGCAAACCAGCCGCGGTCCGAACCTTTCCCAGCCCGCGCGGCCAAGTGTTGAGCGGTCTGCAGCCTCAAGAATGGAATGCAATGGCTTGAGAACCGAGAGTTCCATCCCTTCCTCAGGTGAATGAAGGCGGACCATGGACAATGGTGGTCCTTCCTTCCAGCCGGCCGAGCCAGAGCCAGAGGTAAAGCCAGAGCCAAAGACGGCCTTTCCGGAGGGCCATCTCCGCGAGCGGACGGGCGGCAACGCAGTTCTCGCCGACCTGCCGAGAGAGCATCAAGAGGCGGCGGGAAGGGACCCGCAGTGCAATCGCGGGGCTGGGGCGGCCCATAGCGGCGAAGGAGCGCGCTGCGGGCGGCTCTTCCTGCCCCTCCCAGCAGGGCCGGGGCCAGGGCAAGAGCGGGAGAGACATGGAGGAGGAGGCGGCGGCGGAGAAGGCCGAGGCTGAGGCCAGGCGGCGGCGGAGCCGGCGCCACTCAAGCGGGCGTCGCAGCTCGGAGCGATCGCCGAGTCCCGGCCGGCTGGACGTGAGCTCGCCGCACTTCGATCCGCTGCTGGCGCTGTACTCGGAGCGCACCCCGTTGCCTTACCCGGCCGCGCCTTGCTTCAACAACCTGGCCGAGTACGAGAGCTTCCAGCGCGGCCTGCTCCGCGCCCCGGGTCGCTCGCGAACAGCCGCCGGCCGCAGCAGCCGCTCCGCCGGGACGCGTGCTCGGAGCCGGGCCGGCCGAGCCACCGCCGACCCCGAACGCCTCCAGCGGCTCCGCAACCTCATGCTGGTCAAGGAGCCCAAGCCAGAAGCGGCGGAGAGAGCGAGGGCGCGGGGCAGGAGGGCGCCGCGCAACGTCCTCACCAAGATGCCCCGTAAGCTGAGCGGCGTTTAGCGCGTTGTCTCCTTTCGGACGAAATATCACGACCCCCTCTTCCCCCCCCCCAACACACACCAAATATTTGCCCAAAGGGCAGGCGCTCTGTTCGTGTTCCAGAGCCTAGCCCTGGTGATTGGGAAGCTGTTCTGGGGTTGGGTGCCGCACATGAGATCTGGCACTGAACGCGGTTTGTGCATGTGGGGCGAACTGTGAAGCCCAGATTATATACTGCTGCATGTTGGCATTGATCCGGGCTCCGCCGGGGGTGGGTGGGGAGATTGGTTGGTTGGCGGCCCTGCATCTGGGCGTTGGGCGCAGATAGACACGAATGAAAACCCGAATGGATGGGTGCAGAATAAGCTTGTCATATTCTAAAAAGAATATGTGACGTTCACCAAAACGATTTTTTAAACAGTTCCAGTAATCCTATTTTTCCAGTTGTAATTGATTTAAGTTAAGAGTATGTGCTAAAGAGAGTGAAAAAGAGTGGGAATACAGAACTATGGGTGAAGGCCTATTTGGAAGGTAGGTAGTATGGAAAGAGTTCTGGCAAGCCATTTTGCAGCTAGGGCAGAGTTAATGAATGTGTCGCACATCACACCAAATTATAAATTAGCTGCCTACAATTGCCCTTAGCATGTTGTGTGAATTGAGCTTATGTGCCTAGTTCTTTATTTAGTGTGAATCCACAATATGGGATCAATTATTAAACCATAATTAGATTGACTTTAAATACTGTATGTGGGTCACAATTAGCCAACAGATGTGGCCCAAAGAAACACCTGGTTAAAACCTGGTTCAAAAATTTGAGGTGTAGTGAGGGAAGACCCTGGTGATGGGTGTTTTGATCTTTTAGGAAAGAAGGGCAGAGGGGTTTGCTTTAGTGATTAAGGCATCAGGCTAGAAACTGGGAGATTGTGAGTTCTAGTCCTGCCTTAGGCATGAAAGTTGGTTGGGTGCCTTTGAGCCAATCACTCTCTTTCAGCCCAACCTACCTGATAGGATTGTAAGGAAAGTAACAGGAGGAAGGAGCATCAGGTATATTTGTTGCATTGAGCCATTTATAAAAAACAAGGCAGGATAAAATGAGTAAAATTACTGAAGGCAATCAGATTTTCTTAAGTCATCGATGAAGCATAATGAAAGAAAGACGCCCAGCTATGTTTTGGAGACCATACTGCTCGATCTTCTGAGATACAAGAGGTTAAAAGGTCCTTATAGATTCATCCTGTGCCGTAGCTAAGCAGGGCTGAATGTGGGCAGTGCCTTAAAGAGAGTATTTGCGGCCTTATAAATGCTATTTGAATAAATAAGAAAAGATGTACATCTGTTAAATGAAAAATTGAGATCACTTGTGCCTCCTCACTTTCACCACGGGATCACAGAGCTTTAATAAGTTGAATGCCACAGTTATTGGACTGCTTGAAAATTGATTAAAGAGATTATCATAATTGGCTAATGAACATTTCTTTTCTGATGGAATAACAATAGGAAGAGTGAGAGAACTGTCCAAGGTATTTTCTTGGGAAAGCACTAAAATGTTGCTGACATTCTTAAGCATAAGGAATTGAGGTAGAATGGCTTGGAACTATTTCTGATAATAGAATCACCGTTGGTGGAAAATAAAGGATCTGAAGGTTCTACTGGTTTAGATCTTCTGGATGTTGTTAAGTATTCTTGTTTAGATGACATTCAGAGTAGCTACAGAGTAAAAGCTCTACTACGGGTCCAGCATGAAGTAAATACAAACTGCCTGTATTTTCTCCAGCATGTTGTGACCATATAGCAAACAACTTTCAGAAACACATTTAGAATGTAAGGCATTTATTAATTTTTATTTTGCATTCTAAAACAATGTTCAAAGGTTATGCTGAGAAGGTCTGGCTATTAGTAGCTAATACTAATGGCATGCAAGAGATTTTAGATTTTAAATGTTTCAGATTTGAAATAATATCTTAGGTTCGATATAGTTATTTTAACCTTACTTGGAAGTGTTCTTATCTTGTGCTAATAATCATTCTGGTAAGGTTGTAACCACTCATTTCAAAATTATACTGTTCAGTATAATTCAAAATGTTTCGCAGACACCTAATTGACACAAGTCTGTCATTTGCATGAACTTGCTTCCCCCCTGCATTCCGTAGCTGATTCTTTCAGGTTTGAATAAAAATGACTAGACTCGAAGAAAAAGCTGTACGCAGCATTTTGAAAACCTAGAACTTGACATTGTCTTTTGCAGCTATTGCAGCAATAGTTAGGTTGTTATGATTCAAGTTTTAAAACTCTATTTCAGGCTTATAAATATAGAGCAGAAGTTATGATAATAGAATAAGAGGCAAGCTTCTATGTTGATGTCTGTTATTTGTTTTGAGATCATATATTAAATCTTTTCACCACATTCCCATAACTTTCAGCTGGTTTCTCAGCTATGATTTGAACACCTGTACTAGAAGTGAAAAGAGTGGTACAAATGGAATATATCGAACTAATATTTTATTAGTTTAATAGTTTAATTTATATATACATATATATACTTCCTGTTGTGAAAAAATCTGCAATTACTAGAGATTGGAATTAAATGGCAACCAAATAACTGCTTTACAAGACAAAAAAATTAACTTCTTTGGCTTGTGCTTTCAGAGTGATACAAGGTGATAGTACCAAAAAAAGGATTTATCATCTGCTTCTCATCTGGATGATAAAGTATAGAAATGTTTAACTGATTGAACTGATCATTTCAGTAAATCTTCCGAGAAATTCCAGATTCCAATAGTCGTGGAAGTAGCATTGTATAGTGTGGGAATTCTCAGTGAAGTGGCAAAATTACATATTGTTAAGCGTGCCTGAATGACCTTGTGCACTCCTCTCCAGCCTGGCCATCCTCCAGATGGGTTGATTACAACTCATAGACTCCCTCAGCCAGCCTACACTTGGTTGCCGATAGTCACGACCTAATCCACTGTACAAGATGTATCTAGGTAATGGAAGGATGCTTAAATGATAGGAAGCCGGGAGGAAAGAAGAATTTTGTACTGACTTGGAGTATCCTGCAGTGCACTATATCTCAAGATGATTCCTCTCCAGAAGAAAGAGCTGTTCCCAATGGTTAGAACCATTCCTGGACATTTCCTCCTTCCCATTATCTGTGTATATGTGAAACACTTATAGAATCCATCTAAAAATAGTAAATCAAGGACTGCAACCTCTATACCAGATAATTCAGTATCCTTTTAATGCTAACACGATCCTTTAATGTTATCCAGAGAGATGGCTGGTATATTTATTTATGTTACTTGTAATAAATGATGAGCTATAGAAGACTAATCATTTGCAAGATTAGAATTTATACTGCATTGATTGTTGTTTGGTTACTGATATGATTATCAACCAGAAATATTAACTACTGCATAGTGACAAGCCTTTTAATAATCCTTTAGAATTGGGATATTAAGCATATGTCCTGTGCTAAAAATCCATTTCACCACTACTGCATATCCAATTACATACCCATAAACTCTGTATGAATGTGTGCAGCGCCTAAAGCCAGAGAAAAATGAATTCCATGACATTAAGAATAATTCTTGTTAATGTTTGGAGAACTATTATGCAGTATTTGGTTACATGATTCTCACTGAATAGAAATGTGCTATTCTTTAGGTTTTAGAGGGATGAAAAATCAAAGAACCAGGTCAGTTAATGCTTAATAAGAAGGTAGACAGAACATTTGGGAACTTTCAGATGGACAGTTCTGAATAATACAATGCAAAATTATCCTGCAGGTATTCTCTCTTATGCCTTGTGGACATAAATATAATTCAAATAATAATAGCAATAATAGTTGCAAACTGTTTGTTTTGCTTTATGGAAAATGATGGTTGTTATCGTACTTTCCAGTTCATGAAGGCAGTCCACTTGGGGAACTCCACCGCTGTGTCCGTGATGGTGTAAAGGTCAATGTCCATATCCGAACTTTCAAGGGGCTTCGTGGTGTCTGCACTGGATTCTTGGTTGCGTTTGACAAGTTCTGGAATATGGTAATCCTGAACATTTCCCTTCTCTGTTTTTTACTATGTCAGGGAATTGCACAGCCGGTGTCCAAATGGAGTCAGAGACGCTGACGCAAACCAGTTTTATATAAATAAATGTATTTACAGTAAATAAGGCAAACAGGAGCATCATCAGGTAAATCAATCTAGCAGGAACACAATCAGATAAATCACAGAGAACACACACAGAACAAAAAGGCGGGAAACAAGGAAACTCTCCCTTTACTCTTAAAGCAACCAAGTACAGCTCAGATTCCCTCATGCAGTGGCCAGCTCTCTTTACCCAATTAGCTGGAGCTGTTTGTTCTTACTCGTCCAAGCCTTCACTGCTCCAGTTATTAAAATTTAAGTATCTTAACATACTAGCATTTACTTGAAACCTTCAGACCACGCACAACATGAATGTATGTAGTTAGCAGAACAAGCAAGACTTTGGGGAGTGGGATTTCCAATGCAAGAAAATGTCAAAAAAATCTGGGCTTTTATTTTAAGTCTATGGAATTGCTCTTAAATGCCCAATATATCTCACAATAAAATAAATATTCTGGGTGAGCAAGGTGAGAATCCTATATTGCTTTACAAAATCTCAGTCAGACACTGAGAACAAGTATCAAATCATTGTTTATATTGATATCCTTCTGACTCCTGTCATCTTTCCCCACTGTGACGTCAAAATTTATGTTAAGAAGATCCTATATGTTATATAAGTCTTTCTTCCTATTTTCCTTGTGCCAGGCCCTGACTGATGTAGACGAGACATACCGAAAACCAGTGCTGGGTAAAGCTTTCTATGTGGAACCACAGTTGACCCTCACCAGAGTAAGTTTCCATTCTCCACAATTTCACACATGTTTCTAAAAGACGTGGCTCTTTCCTATTTTCCTTGACCTTATAAAAATCTGATTTCACTGCTAGCAAAGAAGAGGGTAAGTTATTTCTTCTTTTATTGATTGGTGGAGATGTAGCCCGATACAATCATTGGGAGTTTGTTTGTTCAGAGCTTAGTCTCTTGCTCTCCAGTGGTTTGACTTAGTAACTCTCACCTTACTTTTGTTTTTGTTTATTACTAAATGTTTGTAACAGCCACTAGAAACTCGTAATGATTTAAAACCGATTCCTAGATTCGTCAGAGTTACGGTAATATCCTAATGCTATAGGAACTAATCTTTGGTCTACTCAAAGAATCAGAATCAGAATTTGCAGAATGTCTGTGTAGCAGAACTTGGGACGCAGAGGCCCTGTTGCTTTCTCTACCAGCTTGTGGACTTCTCACTTGGGTCAGTTACTGTAAAGCACAATGCTGGAGTAGATAGGCTTAAGCTTAATCCAATGAGGAGGATCTTACATGCTAGTTTTCTCTTCCATTCTTCTTTATATTCCTTCGCCAATACATTTGATCCATATTGGGGGTGAAGGTTGGCCTAATCATCAAGAGTCCACAAAGTTTGGTTTGGCTAACTACCAAATCAATAACCAAGATTACTCCTAAGCTCATCCCTCCCGAAGTGTGTAAAGTTAGGAAAGGGTGGGTCTTTGATCTTGCTTCAGGCTGTTTGCAGAGTGCAAATAGGAGCTTGTTTCAATTGCCTTCTGCTAAATGTTAGGAGAAAGTAAGAATTGCCACCTGTCCTTTCACATTCCAGATGTTCTACGGAGTGGGAGAAGGGAGGGAATTCCTTATTCCCCTCATTGGTCTGTTGCGAGACCTGCCCTAGATAAAAGGCTATTGAGGCTTTCTATTTGACATGTTTTTCACTTGCCAAATAAACGAGCTCTCCTTCCTTTTCCACTGACCTTTATTCCCCTGGAGGAAGTGGATGAGAGTTTCTCTGCTATTTGAGAGACAGGAAACTAGTAGTGAATGGATATAGGAATTTAAAAGAGCTTGCGGTCATCAAATTATGGTAAAGACTTAAGATGTTGTGGAGACCTTAAACAGTGGCAGAACTGGTTTAACTACCCAACCATGGTGCAGCAGAGTGCATATTTTCTATGTACCTAAATACAGATAGGGAAACAAAAATGTGGGTGTGTGTATTCTTAGACAAGGTTTTTAAAAAAAAATATTGAGCGATCCTTGTGTGGGTTTTCTATTAACCGATTAATGTCTGTCAAAGACTTCATACAGTCAGTCCTGTTGCACATGCACAAAAGAATGCATTTGGGATGTGTGCAATTTGTGTGCAATTTGGAAGGATTGGTTTGCTACTAACCAGCTTGCTACACTTTGAGGACATGCTGGAATACACAGCCCCCCCAAAAAAACATCTTAGTATAAATAGCAAACTAGGTTTATCATCTTCTAGAACAGTGTTTCTCAATCTTGACAACTCCCAGAATTCCTCAGCCAGCATGCTCTAGCGGTAGGCCCACTATTTATACTAATAGCGTTCTTTGTACAGGGGAGCGGTACAGATTTTTACCTGCTTGTGTATCATTTCAGCATGTGAATAGCAATAGCACTTAGACTTATATACCGCTTCACAGTGCTTTACAGCCCTCTCTAAGCGGTTTACAGAATCAGCATATTGCCCCCAACAGTCTGAGTCCTCGTTTTACTGACCTCAGAAGGATGGAAGACTGAGTCAACCTTGAGCCTGGTGAGATTTGAACTGCTGAACTGCTGGCAGCCGGTGATCAGTAGAAGTAGCTTGCAGTACTGCACTCTAACCACTGTGCCACTGTGGCTCAATGGACTTATCCTGAGTGCTCACTAGCACCATCCTTGGCAAGCGCTATTTATTAACCAGAAATAGTTGATAGATGTTGGAAGCTGGGAGTAAAGATTGAGTGTACATATAAGTACAAAACAGAAACCTTTTAAATAAAATCAAACAGGGAGTTCACACATGAACCATCAAAAGGAGAAGTCAGCCCCTATATTTATCTATTCTCTTGGAAATTATGTCTTGTAAAAATCCTGGATGCAGATTTTGCTTTCCCTATTTTGATGCAAGTTTTGCTTGCTTTAGGAGGAATATTCTAAGCTCAATAATAGGAGCAGTTGACAAATAACTTAACATTTAATGTCTTACGGTTGGTTTGATTGGGAAGAGTTGTAGCAGTGATCGTTATCAGTGATTTGTCCTGTGATAGCCTTTCTCCTGCTATGCAGCAATAACTGAAAGGGTTGCACCCTTGCTTAGCTGATCACAACGAATTGTCATTAGATTTTTCAAGTGTAAATATATGTGCATTACTACCATTTAACATTTAATATTGGCAGTGCGCTGGCTACTATATAAAATTGAAATGATCCCACCCCAGAGGTATTTTAATTTAAATCAGCTGCATCAATGACCGTGGCAGATTTTTAACTGACAGATCTGCAGTATAGTATGCGTACTGTACAAGAAGTGTGTGAATCATGCTTGGTCATGTCTATAGAAAATGCAAGGGACCGTGGTACCACAGTGGTTAGAATGCAGGATTGCAGGATAACTCACTACTCACTTCCAGGAGTTCAATTCTGAGCAGCTCAAGGTTGACTCAGCTTTCCATCCTTCTGGTAAAATGAGGACCCAGACTATTGAGGGCAATATGCTGACCGCTAAGTGCTATTGCTATTGGAGAACTTGTTGATTAAGGAAAAATAAATCCTCTCTTTATCAAAAGAGGATTTATTAAATCTTTGACTTACAAATTGTAATTGGACAAAAGAGATTAGTTTATCCACCGTTTGAACATGTCAGTCAGAGTATAAAATACTCTGTGCCATCTCTTATGACTTGTGAATTTATTTCCAACGTTTCTCTGTAGCTCTTCGACAGACTGAGGTTGCAGGAGTCCTTGGTTAAAAGAGAAGCCGATTCCAAGACAACTACAGACTTGCCAGCCCTTCCATATGATCCAAGGACATCGAGGAGGAAATCTGAGTCAGGTAGGGGAAGATCAGAGGAGAAACATGGAGCAAAGAAGCACGCCAGCAGAGAGAGGACACGAAGCTCTAGTCTGCCAAAAGTCTCTGGAAGAGACATGGATTTGCCCAGCAGAATCTCCCAAGTAGAGGAGAAGATCACCGGTGGCAAAAGAGGCCGTTCCCGAAAGAAGCAGAGGCCCAAAGTGGATTATCAGCAAGTGTTTACACGGCACATAAACCAGATTTTCATTCGAGGAGAAAATGTGCTGCTTGTTCACCTGGCACATTGATCTCATTGACTGATTCCAGCCACAGCAGCTCAGTGATGAAAAGAGACAGTATTTTAACTCTTTTTCCTATTAGCCAAAAGAGGGAAAGGATTATAGACATAGAGACTTGAGCCAATTGTCTGCTTGAGTGGACTGGAATTTATCTACAGCTGATACGGTCTCTCCCAAAACAGATGCCCTAAACTTTGGGAGATACACAGGCTGTGTGGCTTGGATATGGAACGACTTTCCTTATACAGTCAATATTTAAATTCTGCAGTATATACAGCTGGCTAAGTGGGTCTGGAAAAGCCACATGGTCATGACATTGATACTTCCATGAGAAATGTGAATTAAAGGACAGGATGCTGCAAGCTTGGGAAAAAAGAGCTACAGCTGTAGGAATTAGCTTGCCTGAAGCCATCTCTCTCTTCTCCGTACACTATGCACAGGGCCCCCCAAAGGACTGGCCTAGCTTTGCATTGCAGGTCCTAACGGAGTCCCATTCTCTGAAAACAAATGGAAAGAAAAAGGAGTTTGCGTTGCAACTGGTCTTAATTAAAAAAAAAAACTTTCCTCACCAGTTCATCTTTTCTTTTTTCTTTTTCAGTGCCTGAAAGCAGTCTTTCACCTTTTGTTTGATATTTATAAAAACTGGGCCTTCCCCCCAATTTTCTCTATTTGTTGTCCTACCCATTTCTACCTGCAAGACAATAGGTGTGGCTTCTCTGGTTTGAGCTTGCTTCAGTGTATTTTTCAACAACCCAGAAATTGTAGCTTTTTTTCCATCCATTTTTGCGTCTTTAACAATAAAGACTAAGATACACGTGTGCGGTTTAAAAAAAAAAAGAAAATGTTGAATGTATGCTTGGTGTTGCTATGTACTATCTGGTGGCTTTGGGAATCTGATTTTCCAGCAACTTTTAGTAAGTACAGAAAATACTTGGTTTGCAATATCTACTGGGATTTTTCCAATTCTTTTTGGGACTCTCAGTTATCCTTTTCAGATACTGCTTGTTCTTGAGAAGCATGTTTAAAACTGCTGAAAAGAATGCATGATGATTTATCCAAAAATTGGTGCTATTCGCAGCACCTCTGTATCCTTCAGCATCAGTCAGAATGGTGCAAGAGGTAACAATGCATGTATATGGACCATGCCATGAAAATGTTTAGGGCGCTTATAAAATAGCAACTCTGCTTATGGGGAATGCATTAAACACATCAGTAGCTAGAGAAGATTCCCTTAAGTAGGAGAAATGTCATAAGATCTTTTACAATTTTATTAAAATTGAATTCCAAAGCATCTGTAAAAGCATAATTAATACAATACATTTGGTGAGTCATTCTACATTTCTAAAATAACTAGAAAAATCTAATGACTGAGTTGCATTACGCAAAGGTCAGTTGTGATAGATTTTTGTCTGAATGCCAAAACCAAGTGCATTTTGCCTAATATTCTCCTGAGGGTAAAAATCAAAGCATTTGAGGGAGAGAGAAATCTTATCATCAGATTTATTTATTTTTTTACAGATAATATTTGGGGTATCAGAAGCTTATTAGAAAGCATGCAGCTTTGCTGTTGCATGTGATGCTTATGTTGGAAGCAAAACAGGCAATTAAAAGAAAGCCTTATTATTTCTTCTAAATACTTTCCAAGGGTGACTAACGGTTTTGCCACCAGTCCACCAGCAACTAATGGAAAACCAATTTTCTTTTGGGATGCTGGAGCCCTAAATTGCATGATAATAATTACACAAAACAGGGAAGCCCGTGGAAGACAGTTTCCTGACTCACATCAAGCCCATTTTTTTGGGAGCTCTCAAAAAGGGTAAAAATAATCATGAAAGGTGATTTTCAATGCAAATGCATGAGGAGAAAGTTGAGTGGCTCCCACTCTCAAGTTTTACTTTAAATTAGGTTAAAGTGTGACAATGCACGTAACATTTAATTTTCCCATGTTGAATGACTCAGAACATCAAATTTTATGTCAACAGTGTAATCCAGTGCATGGTAATAAATATGGTAAAGTGAAGGAAAGGAACTAGGAAGCAATATGTGTAGGATGCAAGCAAATGTTTGTGTAGTTGTATTTCTTTGAACAAAAATGGGAATGATATATGCAAAATGTGTGTCTTCCATAGTATCTTCTGTCTTTGCTATTCTATGTTCTTTTTAAAAAAAATAGTATATGTTTCGATGTGAGATAGCTTCAGTTTCTGCAGCAACCTCTAATTGCCCTTTCTGATGTGACTTTCTCCAGCCTCTTTGCAATGTATAACATCATGAGGTTCTTTCCAAAATAGTCTTCTCTGGTGCCTTCAGATATATTTCCTAGGACGTGCACCTAGATTGCACCTAGTTAAGAATCGGTTCACAAGTGTCCAGTAGAAGCTTCAGTGATATCATGTGTAACATTACTCCCTGTGGACTCTTTATTGTAAGAGTCTTATGGCTGGATCCATGTTTGATATCAATTTTGACTTCCCTTGGATGACAACTAAGTTCTATTCCTCAGGAGTTCTTCAACTCACTCGATTACTTTTTGAAAATCCCAATTCTTTTCCTTCTTTAATACCATATGTCTTCTGGAATTTTTGACAGATTCATGTACTTCAGCAATGGCATTTGTCACTTTGTTTTTTGTTTTCTACAATATTCTGTCAGTTATTTAAGGGCAGAAGTTTCTTACCAAAGTCTTGTTTCCTTATTGAAACTTAATTTCAAAAGATCAGAATATGTCTCTGATTTTCTTTTGTTCCTTTGTCTTCATTTAGCTTCTAAAGTGCCATTTACTGAAGTAGAAATGATCCACGATTCATCTTATCCCTTGATCTTTGTTTCTGTGTAAATACTATATGTCACTAATAATTCTAAGTCATTCTTATTTTTAAATCATATAAATCGTAATCAGCTTGTTGGCAGTTGTTACTTGAAAACTTCTAGGTGCTAAGCTTAATTTCCAAGGTGTTACTTCTCGTATACCAAGTATAAAATGTATTTGGAAACAGCCTGTCTTCCTTTATGCCCTCGATCCATAGCAGCTTATCTCAGGACATCTTAATTCATTTCTGCAGAAATGTGTTTGCCAGAATAGAACGTGTGCTACCAAAATATAGCTTAAAAAATATTTAAAAGCTACCAAGGCATAGTTTAATAGCCAGTAGAGATACGCATAAGAACTTGAAAAAGAAAGATTGAGACTAGAGGCCATGGAGATACCATGGGTGTATGACTTAGCTGTGAGAAAAAGGATTATTTTGATTGCTTTATTGGACAGTCCATAGCTTACGAATGGATAAATTTACAACCATAGTTTATCCTCAGTTCAACCCAAAAAGAAAAAGTAAGCAAAACTGAAATAGAAAAGAAACCTACCTTCAGGTGTGGAATACTTAGCCAAACTGGCTCTCTTGTTTTCTTAAAACTCAAGTTGTCTGTTGGCGAAAACTAAGAATGATTTTAAGTATGTTTCATTTGGACAATGTTTAAAAATGCTTCTCTGTGACCACATAATACTTGTTAAGTTTATCACTGTTAACTGGATAATGTGTGAGTTGTTTAGCTGTTTACAGGAATTTTACATCAGTGGTATGAAATAAGTTGTGGAGGACAGTTATAAAATGACAGTTGTTTCCACTGTTCTTCTCCCTCCCACCCCAAGTTCTTCCTCCTCCTCCTCCTCCTCCTCCTCTCTGCACACCCCATTCCCTTCCAGCACTGATGATGTTACCTAGTTTGGGTA